>NW_019104493.1:1762662-1772845 GCF_001995035.1 Momordica charantia
TTTTTCTTCAAAAAAAAAAAAAAAAAATTCCTTAAGTTGTGGATCATGTGCCTTTATATAAAATATGATTGGGTTTTCGAAATAAATTTAAATTGGATTCTTTTGGTTAATTAATCAAGTTATACGGGGCTTAAAAGAGAAAAATAATAATTTTCTCATGAGAAATACTTTTTGAAATTTGAATTCGAATCCTTTAACTTACACACTTAAATTTTAAAAATATTCAAATTTGAATTTGGTTAATTAAGATAAATTTTTGTTCTTTACTTTCAATAATAATTGTCTAAGATTTTATTTAGTACAATAATACGTGGGAGTAGAGATTCAACACACACTACATTTTGGTCGAAAATACATACCTTACACCAATTGAGTAAATTTTGAGTCATTTTTCTTTTAAGTTCAATAATTGTAGGGTAAGAAATCTAACCATAGAATATAATAGGTGYAATTTTCGTTCGACTTGAATCAGCAAAGAATTAAAGGGTTTAGAGTTAGATATTTTTTTAATTCAACCATATGCGTGGAGATGAAGATTTGAGGTCAAACACATCTACCCACTACAACAAAAAAAGGTCTTCGGCCACACTTTCGTCGTGTTTCCAGTGACAAAAACAATTTTCTTGGTAGTTTAGAGTTAGATATTAAATTACGAAATTCATAAATTTAGATATTGCATTCCATCCTAGTTTGGAGTTGTATTAAATGAACTTAGAAGTTTGAACCTCTWAACTACCAAGAAAAAAATTTCTAAACTAGAATATATAATTTACTTTTTTTTTTTTTGCTAGCATATATATAACTCATTCAATTTTTTTGAGACCGTTAATAATGCCTTTGCTGCATTTGGAAGGTTCAAATCCCTACACATCTGCATATTTGTTGTACTAAAAAATATATTTCTTTTTGTCGTAAAGATACTTATAATTAATAATTAACTCTAATTAGTTGAGTTAGATAAGATATTAGTTAGATGGCATTTTGTTCTTTTTTTCTTTGAGTACAACAGTTTGGAAATATGGGGATCGAATCTCCAATCTCGAGGGAAGGACATATCAATTACGGTTATTGGCGAGGTGACATTTSGTTAATACAATAATTTAATTAGGTAAGATTTCATCTTATTGAATGGCATGAAATTGTGTGCGTACCAAAAGATCTGCATGGACTTAAATAGAATTATATTTGACAATAAAAGAAAAGTCAAAGAAAAAGAGTACATAAAAGTAAAAGCTACGTTTTAAAGGTTATTTGTTATGAAGAACAACACTCAAATAATTCACTTAAACTCCATTTACCTCTATGCTTTTTAATGGATGACCGTAAATTTCAATACACATCTTCGTAGCAACTTAAAACTCTATTAAAATAGCTATTCACTAAACACTTTCTCGTGGAAAATTTCCAATACTACGAGAATCGTCATAGTTCACACTATAATTTTACTTTTATAAATAAATTTTTAACATTAGTAGATCCATTTATTTTTAACACGATGCTAACATGATAGATTATAACTTAAAATTTTATGTCCCACGTCATATTATGATGTTGTGTCCATATCCTAAATTTCATATATATTATGGATATCTCATGTCTTATATCTCCCGCAATTTAAAAAATAGTAAGAATAAAGAGAGAAAAAACTGGATACAATTAATTACCACTGCCCACTTTCATGAGTAGAGGTGAATTTAATGTTGAAAATATATTTAAAACGTTGATTTAAGTTTAAATTTTGAATTTAATGGTGTGGATTATAATTTATTTAAGTTCATATTTTGAATTTAATGAGAGACAAGTCAAAGCGAGCATAGTTCAACGGTAATTGGCGCATATCTGTAACTAATAGGTTGTGAGTTTGAATCCCCACCCTATTAAAAAAATCTTTAAAAAAATTAATGAGAGAGAAAATGGCAAATACGAAAAGCAAGTAAAATTATTTATGTCTAACTTTTGAATTTTTTTTTTTTCTTTGAAGAGTCTAACTTTTTTTTTTTTTGACATCATAGCGTCTAACTCTTGAATTATAAGTGAAAAAGATGTTGAGATAATACTCAGGAAGTTAAAATAATTTGTAATAATATAAATGGTGTGAGATAGAAATTAAGTGTTATTCCACGTGTCACTCTACGAACTAAGCGCTATTATATCGATCTTACTCCCATATTGAACAAACGAGGTCAATTTGTAAGTAGACTCCTGAAGAATCGTTAAACTTCCCACTTGCCACTATCCTGGATAGCCCGCCTGATTTTTCGGAGTGGAAATCGTGACCGACCATGGTGTTATATAAATACGCTACGCTAAAGGTAATTTTATTTGAGGTACGACGCACATGCATATTTGGAGATAACTAATTCGAGCGATAACTAACTTGAATGTGGGAGTGTTCACCTTTATTTTTACATATCTGTATCTAAATTCGTGATATCATGTGCTCAAATAAATAAATATATAAAAGAATAAGAAAAAAAAGTCATGTCGGAGTTAAAATGGAAAATATATAAAAATGAAAAACCTTAGAAGTTTCGAATGAAGATGGTAATTGGAAATAAATCATAATTAACTCTGAATAGTAATTTTCTAATCAAGGAAAAAGAGAGATATTTGAAGTGGTATCCATCTCATCTCATATTTCCATTTCGAAAATGATGAAATCCATTATCTCATATTTCCATAAATGAGAGGGCGGTAGAATATGACCTAATTAGAAACCACTACATATTTCTTTTTTTCCTCAGCAAATTCTAACTTCCTGAACCGATCAATTAGAGTGCGTTTGGTTGGTAATCAGAAAACAGAAATTTGAAAACAAGGAATTCAATGAAAATCAGAGAATTGTTTTCAGAATTTCTATGGTTTGGATCATAGAATCTGAAAACAGTTATAAAAAACGAATCTCAAAAATTATGGCAAACGAATCCAATTTGAAAACAAAAAAACAGAATCCAAGTTTCCAACAAAACGAACCTTTATTTACTTATTTTTAGGTTAGTTAATAATTCACTCCATATTTATTTCCATATCACGTCAATTCTATACTTGAAAGGCAGGTGATTTTTTTTTTTTTAAGTTGAGGAAGAGATATGTGTTGACCAATTAAATTATATTCAAGTTGGCAATATATAACCAATTTTTTTATTTCAATTTATACCCCATCACTTATAGATGCTAAAAAAGCTTCTGAAGTGCTCTATTTTAAGTCTTCGAAACCAACTCTTAAATTAGCTAACTTTAATCAAACACTAATTTAGTTTTAATTGTGAAAGATATTACACTGAACTAATGAAAAAAATGTGTTTGCCTTCTTGCCTGTTGGTAGTTTTTACTTCCAATTCCCCAGCTTAACTTGAATTCAACAACCAACAAAAATGAGAGTTTTTGATCTTGAGATACCCATCAATTATTCTTTTAATCCCCGAAATTTTGTGTCGATTTTGTTCTTGCACTTATAAAATAATTAAACTTATTCATGATGAATTTTGATCTTGAGATATTGATCAATTTTGTTTTTTGAGTTTTTGGTGGTGATCCGTCTCTCAATTTTACTCCTATATATATACATTGTTCTCTATTTAGACTCGTGATCATAACTCAATTGAACTCATTGGTCAACTTTTATATATTGATTACAGCGATACTTACCTATTTTAACTAAGATATCGTTAATAAACAAGCGTAATTTTTTCTAAATGTAAAAATCTGTAAGAACACAATCTTATCGGACAGCGCATGATCGTTATTCAAACTAAACCATCCCTTGTTGCCTTAGAAACCTCATTAGTTGGTTTAAGTTGTTGATGATCTTGATGGTTTGAAACATGGAGGCTCTGCGAAGAATTATTGGATGGCTCATCAATGGCTGGATCTTTGGTTTTGCCCCACATAACCAAATAAAGTCCTATTATTATGACCACTCCTCCCAAAATCCTGCAAAAACTCAATATGGTCAGTCTTTGTGGGACAAAGTGAAGAAAGTAGAAGGCAAGTAATTCAAAAGGGATACATAAAATACTTAATATTTTTCGTAGTTTTTTTTTTTTTTAATACAACGGGGTGGGATTCGAATTCATGACCTCTTGGAAACGGTCTCTCCAATGCATAAATGGTTGGGAATTCACGTTTTCATCATCTTTGGTAAAATCAAGTCCACCGCGTAGACATTCATAAACTGCTCTACCATAATTCTTAGCGGATAATCCCAATTTTGGTTTAATAGTACATCCCAATAGAGGGCGGCCATACTTGTTCAATTTATCTCTTTCAACTTGGATACCATGAGGCGGTCCTTGGAAAGTTTTAATATAAGCAGGAGGGATTCGCAAATCCTCCAGATGTTTTAACCACTTGAACTATAATTTCTATATTGTGATATGTTCTAATGACATGCACGGCCACTTTTGACAACATCCACCAATTCATAACTGAATTTGGAAGTAACTTTACACGTCCGAGCCTAGTGACAATTGGAGCGACCTATTCAATTAAACTTCTGATTCGGGTGTTCAAACAGCCTACGCTTCCTTTCTCTGACCCCATTTGTATAAGATTTTGGGGAGGAGAACCGATAACAATTTCATGAATGACTGTAAACTAGAGCATACTACCAAAAAGACAAATGAAGGATCTTCTTTCTAAAGAGATTTGATTCGAAATTGATTTTTGGTCAAAAGGCTCTGCTCCCCAATTATCGAGGTCCTAATTGTAAACTTTGATATGATGTCCTTCCAACGTGGCTCGTCCTCTAGGCACCTTTTGGAAGGCATGGAATGCGACAATGTATACGATTCAACTCATTTTAATTAATAACAAAAACAAATAGAGTCAGCCATACTTGTGTGGTTCCCAAAAGATCCCTTCCTGAACACATATTTTCCCTCCGGGTGGCATCAACACTAGCTTAGTAATTAGTTCGCTCTTTTATTAGGTCCAGGCATATCATCATAAGACCATGCAAAAGTCATCCTTGTATTCTTTCAAAATAAACCTAGTTAAATAGATACTATGTTGACATATGGATTAATCTTATGTCCAAAACTTTGAGAACAATCAGCAATCAGCAAGCATACGAATGTAGAATCAAAGACATGTGGAAGTTACGAGGAAGATTAAATGAAAAAAAAATAGTAAAGTTAATTAAAATAGCAAACTCTAAATTTATACTAAAACTTTTAAAGACAATTTAGTCATTCTTAACGTCTCTCACCTCAGAAAGCAAGTAAAGTTTTGCCTCTCACAGAGAATTTTCTAATTTCTTTTTTTAAGTAAAATTTGGAAGTGCTTAAGAAGGGCAGAGGAGAAGCTTACTTTCCCAAAGAAAAAACCTCAGAGAGTGCGAATGAGCTTATGATTGCAACAATGACAGTGCTTAGAGGGGAAAATGCTGTAAAGAACACAGGCCCTTTTTCCTTAATTACACCTCCTCGAACGTAGTACGAAAGCCCCGACATTATTATTCCCTGCCAAATTATAAAAAAAATAAAAAAATTAACTTCATTTTGTTTTAGTAATTTAATCAAATAAAAACGAAGGAAATTTTTTTTTTTTTCATTTTTATTTAACTTGTGTTTTAGTAAACAAACTTCATTTTGAAAAACTAAAATCAAAACTAGGATAAAAGAAATGAAGAAGAAAAGAGAAGTTTGGAGTGGGATTTTATAGTTACAGCATAAAGGATGACCAAGAGTTGAAAATCAAAATGAAGTGACCAGGCACAAGAGTTTCTCCATTCCATTGCTAAAGCTACCATAGCTCCTTCCACAACTCCCACCAAACTCACCAAAACTGTCAAACTCAGCCCCACTGGATATGATTTTAATACAACTGCCTGAAACCAAAATAACAACAAAAGTTAACTATCTGATACCGGGATGCGAACAATGTTCTACGTCAGCGTCGAGAGATCGATTCACAGTACACGAGTAAAGATATATTTGAATCGAAGTATGATCTTTTGTATTGTTTGTACCTGGAGAATGCATGAAACAGAAGAGCAGATACAAGCAATTGTGGTCAAAATGACACCCTTCAAAGAATCTTGATGGGTGTTTGAAGGAGGAGTTGAATTAGAGTGATTGTGTAAATGTTCTAATTTTGTCCAAGGAAATCTCAAGTTTGGGCCTCCAAAAAAGGTCATTATCATTGCCCCTCCCACTGCCACTATAGTTCCCAATATCTTTGCCTGGGATGAAAGTCTCCTAATATCAACCTTCTCCATCCTATCCAAAAAAAAAAGTCAGTTTTTACCTCGAGAAACCTAAAAGTAAGAAAAATAGATAAATAGTAAATCAGTAGTTAATGGTATGTGGGATGAGTTTTCCTTTTTTGTTTTATGTTTTTGAAAATTATGCTTTAGCTCACAAATTTTTTAGTATGTTTATTCACATTTCTTGAAAAAAAGTATGACTTTTATGCATATTTCAAAAGCAAAATCGAGTGATTTTTTAAATTTAGCTTAGATTTTATAGTAAAAAAAAAATACATGGAACGTAACAACAAAAGAACAAAAAATAAAAATTTATTAAACAGAAACCAAAAAGGAGTACCTGAAAATGACAGCGAAGAAGAAGGAAAAGGCAGGAACAACGTTGGACATAGCAATGGAGAAAGTTGGAGTTACATATTTCAGAGCACTGAAATACATGTTGGGGATAACCAAAGAGCTGCAATATTCCCAATCAATCATTTACCACAAAAATTAAACCAATCATATACAAATTTGGTCCTAATTTCCATTATTAGTCCTATGATTTGAAAAGTTTCTATTTAATCTTAATAATTTTTTAGTTCCCACGTAATTTTGTTAAATCTCACCCATGTATAGCATATAATTTGTCTTTTACCCACTCGATAATTAATAAAGTTTTTCCTTCTTTTCATTTTTTTAAATATTTACTTAATAAAGTTAACGATATAGAAAGCATTTCCTCATTGTCACAATTTTTTTTTAAAGTGTCGTGTATTTTATATGACAATAAAAATTAAAAATTAAGTCCATATCATATGAATTAAATTGGAACTTTTAAGATCACATTGTTTTAAATATTAAAATTAAGTACAAAACTATCAAAATCAAACTGAAATTAAGCTAAACCCGAGTTTATAGAAATGAAATTAAAACCATACCCGAATTGTAAATATCAAAATGTTTAAAAAATTATATCGTCGCAAAACTAAAATTTTGTATGAGAAAATGAAAATAAATAATTTAAGAAAAAAATTAGTTCTCACTCCATAGAGCCGAGCAATAGAATCTTGGCAAAGATGGGCCAAGTCATCTGTGGTCTTCTTTTTCTGCCATATATATTATTTGTGTCATCAGTTTCAGCCATTTTCCAAGTCCAAAGAGAGAGAAAGAGATGTATAGAGAGAGAGAGAAACCTGTCAAAGTGTAAGGCAAATGGAGCTACAACAATGGCGGCAACAAAAAAACGATAGAGGGAATACACAAAGGGGCTCATGCCATGGTTCAATGCAATCTTTGCTGTAACAACCAAAGCTGCAGACAGAAATCTTAGAAGGATGGCAGCTAAATATGGCTTCGCCTTCTTCAAAACGTTACTCAAATTGTTCTTCATTCAGCCTAATCTAATTTCCTCTCATCTATTCCATGGCAGATATATATAGAGAAAAATATGTATGGATTTTGGAATGGTGAATATCTTGGGCTCTTGGGGATTTTTGTTGTAGAATTTTCATCAATTTTGATGTGACTTAGGTTTAATTAACGAGGTGCATATGGAAATGTTAACTGAAAATGGAAGTATAAGAGGGACGAACGAGAGATGCGTGATCCATATCGAAAGGTACTTAACACTAGTGTGGTGATCAGTTGGTTACTATATATAAAATACCTTCTCCGAGACTTTAATTTAGATTAGTCTCGTCTCTCTTTATACTTATAAGAGAGGAGAAATCGTTATGATTAAAGTTGAAGGTAACTTTATTCTTTGCAATTGATGAGTTTTTATCCAACTAGATATATTGAGCATTGATCACGTCTAGGACAATTAATGTGTCAAATGTCATAGTATGTTATTGGGCGTACGTACCATCGTCACAAGAATCACCTCAAGTTTGATTGGTGTATGTTGGATCGACTAACCTAATTATTACTTGCTACATGCCTGCGTTGCTAATGGATGATTGGTTGCTCTAATCACACTAGGTATTTGCTCCGATCAAACTTTTCAAGCTTTAACTTCTAATAAAGATTGAATAAATGTGGTCTTTTGGTCCTACTGGATTAGAAAGACTCAAGTTTGAAGCTTCAAGTGAACTTAATACTAAAAATCTTTGACGTCTCTCAGGTCCAGGTCTTGAGATAGGCACGAGTGTCCTTGAGTATAGGAGAGCAATGTTCCGACTCTCCGTTATCAAAAAAATAATAATAAATAAAGATTGAATATTTAGCTAGGCATGATAGTGTTCAGACAAAATTTTGGATTTTTCACTTTTGAACATTTTCTTTATATAAAAGGATAACTTTTTCTTGAGTTTCTAATTTTTTAAGAAGAGCCAAAAAAACAAATTCATATTCCCAAGTAAGCTTACGCTATAAGAAAAAAGAGTTTTAGAGACGGCAAAAAATATTACTGAAAACCCGAATTTGTCGTTAAGACTCCCCTAATCAGGACTTAAAATAGAAATGAAAAAAAGAGACCTATTGTCGTTTATATGCATTTCCACCATTGAAATCTTGCAAACAAACGTCTCCTCCATGAAAAGTAAATATTTGGAATTTGGCTTTAGACAAACTCTTCCATGGTGGGTTTTTCATTTTAGGAGAGACAGCTCTACAAAATTTTGTTAGAAAATAATTCATTTTACAATACTTGACAACACTTTTTAACTATAAAAATGCCATTATTCGTAGCACTATCTATCCAGCGAGCATGATTTATGTGAGGGTGGGGATTGAATTCATCACCTTTTGGTTGAAGATATATATATGTCAATTACCACTGAACTAATTAGTTCACTTTGATTATCATGTGCCTTTAATAAAAACATAAATTAGATATACAATATATAGAAATGGTCTTAAATTGACGCTTCATTTTACAAATGTCATTGTTGTAAATAATTATAAATATAGATTGTGATCAAGTAATGATCCTTTAATGCTAATATTACATCTATTATTAAGTATTTATATTTTAGTAAATTATTCACAAATATAGAAAGTAATCAAAGAATTATTCTCAACTTACCAAAGTTCTCAAAAGAATTCACCAGATTTGAGATTTCATATTTCTCTCGAGCTCACGAATTTGGATGGATCACGCTGGCTTAAGCTTTCGTGTTCATTCCACCCGTTGAAACTAGTATTTTGATTGTTGGTCCATTTGGATTGGGCTGCATGGAATAGTCGGGCAGGCCATACTGGAGTTCTCGCCAGTCGAGAACTGCTCGTTGTCGAGCTCGAGTCAGCCCTAGTCCATTTAGGCTTGTTGACTTCTACGCCCTAGTCCATTCGGTCCTATTTAAGCCTCTTGTCGTTTTTGTCGAGCCTTATTTGTTAAGCCTAGCTATAACATTCTGGTGATTCTATTTCACATTTCCACGGCTCTTTCTATTTTTTCGATGACCCATTCCCTTTCTGGCGATTTATTTCTACTTTTATATGGCTTTTATCTTTTTTCAGCCTTATTTCTTTTCCAACAATTCATTATTTTTTCGGCGGCTTAATTCTATTTTTCGACTACCATTATATTTATATATACATTTTAATCTAATCTATGGAATCATGAATTTAAGAAATAACTTTTGAAATCTCAATTTAATCGTCTTTTAAGTTATATTCTTAAATTTAAAATAATATTCAATTTGAATTTGGTTAATTAAGATAAATTTTGGTTCTTTACTTAAAAAATAATGGCTAATATTTGGTTAATTAGTACTTTTGGAAATTTTCACTTTTTAGTTCTTTTTGGACCAAAAAAAGTCCATAGCACACCCAGGCCCATAAGAATTCCAGAGAGAGACCTTTCTTTTTAAACATCCAGAGAGTGACCTTATTAAAACGTAAAATAAAAGAAATAACAAGTTTTAACTACAAATTTACATAAGTGCTTCATTTAAAATCCTAGTTAATTTGAAATTTTGAATATAGTGAATTGAGATTTACTAGAATTTTTTAAAAAAAAAAACAAAAACCATAATTTATTTTTTTTGAGTT
>NW_019104493.1:1772900-1789295 GCF_001995035.1 Momordica charantia
AACACACACACACACTTCTTTTCTAAAATACTTTTAGTATATATAAAATGGAAAAAGTTAATTGTTTACTAATTTAAAATCATCCATTTCAACGTTGATCATTCTAGGCAATCTTGACATTTCCTAATATTAAAATTTTTTTTCCTTTAAGTTCAAGAATTTGGAATAAAGAATCTAACCACAAACGAATAAGTGTCATATTCATTGGAATTTAGAGTTAGATTTTTTTTTTTAAATAATTTAACAACACGTAAGGAGGAGAATTTGAGGTCGAACTATGATCAAGTTGACATTAAGAATTTATAAATTGCAGATAGTGGGATGACATCTTACCTTTGTCTCATAGTTTGGAGTTGACCTCAATAGTGTCTTTTCTTCCCGATGCAATTTTGGAGATTCAAATTCTTGCGCTACATATTTGTTGTACTACACTTTTTTTGTCACAAAGATAGTTGTAATAAATAGTTAATCCTAATTAGTTTAGTGAGAGCATAAAAATATTAGGTGGCATTTTGTTAATACAATTTAATTAGGTGAGATTTCATCTTGTTTTAATGGCATGTAATTAATTGTGCGTGTACCAAAGATATGCATGGACTTAATTAGAATAATAATATTGATAATAATAGAAAAGTCAAAGAAAAAGACATAAAGGTAAAAGCTATGGGTTTTAAAGGTTATTGTTGTCAAGTACACTACTCAAATTTCAATACTCATCTTCCGGAGCAACTTAAATTTCTTGGTGGATTTTTTTCCAAATCCATTGAATGGCTTCTCTCTCTTTATGGGTTTCTGGTTAAATTCACTCAAATGGTTTCAAGTGGTTTGGACATAAGTATTACCGTTTTTCTTTTTTTATTTATATATCATGAAATTTTCCTAATCAATGTAACGCTGTGTTTGTAGTCCTTGCAACGCAACACTCACTTAACGGGAAGAATAGAAACCTTAGAAAGTAATAATTATGTGGCTGAAGAGKATCTATGGAAAGAGACCAACTTTAATTCTTTAGATTTTCTCCAATCAACAAGTTGATCCATGTCCGATGCCACGTTATGATATCGTGTCCTCTTTCCTAGATTTCTTATATATCATGATGTCATGTCTTGAAATCTCTCTCAAATTAAAAAATATGAATACAATTACCACTCTCCACTGGTGGTCCTTGCTAATTCACACGGGATTCAGGTATACTTTATGTTGAAAATATACTTAAAATATTGTTTAAGTTCAGATTTTGGATTTAGTGGTAAGATTTATAATATGATGATGAAATGACATGATAAGTGTCCACAATGAGGGAGAAAATGGAGATGGCAAAACCAATTTAAATTGCTTCCGGCTAATTTTTGGAATTATATGTGAAGAAGATCATGTTGAGATAACGCTAGGGTTGACGTTGGAGTAATTAAGATAAATTTGTAATTTATATATATCTCTCCAATAAAATGGGAGTGTGTGAGTTTGAACCTAGGACGACCAGAAAAGAAAAGAATTTGTACCAACTTACTACTGGGCTATGTTCATATTAATTATATATATATTCTCTTTTTTTTTTTAGTACCAATAAGATTTATGAAGCTTATGATGATGAATGAAAAAAATAATATAACTAGTGGGAGAGGGTGTGGAAAATATATAGAAGAAAAAGAAAATATATGAAAATGAAAAACCTTAGGAGTTTGAAATGAAGATGGTAATTGAGAATATAAATAATAATTAACTCTGAATAGTTTTCCAAAGGAAAAGAGATGAGAGATTGTTGAAATGGGTATCCATCTCATATTTCCATTTTGAAAATATATGATATGCAATCCATCTCATATTTCCATATAAATTGAGAGGGAGTTGTAGAATATGACCTAATTAGGGACAACAACTGCAATATTTTTTTTATTATCATTAAAATTAAAATTCTAACTCAATAATTAAAACATCTCCTCGTTTATTAAAGTCGACGATTCAAATCAACTCCATATTGTTATATTAAAAAAATGCGATATTTTATCTCATCAATTTTCATACTTGAAAGTGTTATTACACGTGATATAAGTGAATTAACTATTTCTTTTTTTTTTTCCTAATTCAACAATGTTTGAGTRTAAGTTGAAGATATATCTTTTTATTAAGCTATGTTTAGGTGGACAATATAGAATATCATCGTTTTATTTCGATTTACAACATGTTTATGGATGCTATACCAAAGAGTATTTTGTACACAAATGCTCTATTTTAAGTCTTAAATTAGCTTACTTTAATCAACACTTTTGTAAGAGATATTACCGTGAACTAATGCAAAAAAATAAAATAATAATAATAATAATAAATGCTAGGTTGCGTCTTGCTTGTTGGTGGTAGATTAATGAGGAAGGAGGATGTCGACTTGATAGAAATGATCTGGCTTGTTGAAGAACTTGTAGCCTTGAAGGAATGAGAAAAGGGTTGAATTGATAATTACTCACACATAAGAAGAAGAAGAAGAACACTGTTGTCGATGGGTTGGCGACTAGAACGATAAACWATAGGTATTTTGGTTTTCGAGCTGTTTGGTCTCGTGAAGTAGTGGAAACTGACAATCTTTTATTCTAATTTTAAATTTGAGGTATTTTTTCGAAAAAAAAAAAACCTTGTAAATAATCAGCTGCTTTTTTTCACAAATTTCATCTTTAATAGTCTTAAGAAGGCTTTGGGTAATTCAATCACTGCCCAATTTGAAATGGAAACTGAATTTTTGCTACTAATCAAATAAAGACCTATATAATTGTGACACGTGTTCCAATAACCCTGAAATTTTTATTTAATTTCGAGTGTGTTTTCATAGAGAGAAGAGAGTAATTCCTTGTAGTGCTCTAATTACCATCCATTTATTTTTGTTGCAAGTTTGAGTACCAAAAGATATCTTTTTTTTTAAGATTGAAAAACATAACAAGATTTGAAAGTTTTAAGGTTAACGATTTGAAAGTTTTACGGCGGTTCATTTGTAAACGTTGTTTTGTTTCCAATTTTATTAAGAAATCTAAGTCTTTCAAGACTATTTATGTTTCTTGTTTGTCATTTTTGTAAAAAAACATTCTCAAAATTGTATAAAAATTTTAGAAACAACAACAAATTTCTTGTTTCTTATTCTCATTTCTAATTTGTTCCAACGTAAATAAAAATCTTATTTTTAGTGACTCACCAATAGTACTTCAAAAAGTATGTCAAAATTCATTCTTCCTAATTTTGTCATTATTCATTTTGCATTGGAGGAATATTCTTAACAAAATCTACATCTCTTTAGTATATTAAATATTAATAGAAAAAAATATGTCACTATCATAGGTCCTTTCAACTTCAACACCTAACATTCAATTCCAGGAGATATTATTCCCTGCAAAAGTACATTTTTCTATAGATACTTTTTAAATTAAAAATCTAATTAATTGCTTTTCTGTACTTTTATAATCTTTAAAATTATTTTTTATTATCTTATCAAATATTGTGAAAATTTTTAAAAATTATTAATGTCAAGTTAAAAGAACAAAAGAAATTTTTTTCATTCTCATTATTTGTTCAAACATATATAAATAAAAAGCATAATTAATTTATCATTTGTAATTATGTTATAAAATTCATATAATAAAGGTTAAAGGATAATATAATACATAACGATTTAAAATATTTTAACTTTTAAAAGAATCAATTTTTAGAACTTAGGGACTTATTATTCACAAATTTGAAGAAATTAATTATTAAATACTTCTTTAAATTTTAGGAAATTATTAAATATAATATTAAAATCTAAATAGCTATTAAACACTCTGTAAAGCTAAGAGAATTTTAAACACTCAAATTCACAAATAAACTTATAACTTCTAAGTTTATATATATAACCTAGGACAAGTATATTTCCGAAAAATCCAAGCCATTAGAAATGCAAATACATATGGAATTAATATCGCATATAGTGATTTGTGAATGTTGCAGTACGTTAAAATTTGAGTCGATATTTTCGTTATATCATAAAAACGGTTAGTATGTAATACAAGCAAACACAATGTTAATAATAAAGTTTTTTAACTTATTTAAATATTGAAAGGTTTTATTTATTACCTTCAATATCTTTTACTGATCTCTTCTAAAATAAATATTCATCGAGATAACATTTCACCCTATCAATTGAAACTTCGACATTTCTATTATACATTGATATTTAAAATCTCAATTGACTTAAAAGTGGTTAAGTTCCTACTCCAACAAAATACAAAGCGACAAATAAAAAACTTAATACCAACGTGTCATCCAGAATGGATTTATCTTCTTTTGAGAATCATATCACTTAATATTGGTGGCTAATAATAAAATAGATATGAATTTGATGCTGGTTCAGAAGAAATGTGACATAAAGTTGCAAGTACGCAAAATAAAATAAATATGGTGACAAGCGAATTATAATGAAATTTGAAAAAAAGATTGTGATAGAGAGGGTAATATTAAATATTTAAAATAAAAATAAAAATGGAATAAAAGATGAATATATCCTCTTTAAAGAATAAATTCTGATTTAACTATTTAATTGGTGGGCTAATAATAAAAGACTGATGAAGAATACTGGCTATTTGATGCTCTCTTGTTGAGAATAAATGTGACATAAAGTTGTAAGTACGCAAAAATAAATAAATAAGATAATTATAATGAAATTAGTAAAATAATGTGTCTCTAATTTTTCCCTAATCTGTAAACTTGAAAATTCTTGCATATAAAAGATTAAAATGTAAGGTTGGACCCTCTAATTTTGCTTTTCTTATTGTATTTTATTTTATTTCTGACAATTTAGCTTTAAAAATTTTGTTTATTTTAAGTTCCCTCTACAAATTTAAAAATTAAATTTGTTAATTTAAACCCCCATTTGATAGTTATTTTATTTTCTATTTTCTATTTTCTATTTCTAAAAATTAATTAAGTCCATAAACACTACTTTTACGGGTTTAGCTATATGTTTGTATGTTTTCTAGTATATGTTTTCTAGTTTGTAGGTATAACTTCTTTTTATATATTTTTTTTTCTTTTTTTTTCGCAAAGGAACTTCTTTATATATAGACACGTGGTTTATGTTATTAGAATTTAATCAGGTATTTTAAAAGATTAGTCCCTTGAGATATGGTGCAGTAGCAAGGATTTGAGACTTAAGTACCACTTACCTTGAAGTTTCAAGTTCGATCCACTAGCGTAAGTCACACGGTATCTATTATGGAAAAACTTTTATATATTTTTTAAAAGATTTTTTTTTACAACAAGTGGATATGTTCAAACTCATGACTTCTTGATCAGGGACAGGTACTAATTACTGTTGAATTAAATTCATATTAACTAAAAGATTTCATCTCGTTCTTGAATAACATTGTATCTTTTAGTACCAAAGACGTACATACCTAGGAATGATAATAGAAAAATAATAGAAAAGAGAAGTCAAAGAAAAAGACATAGAAAATGTAACAATAGGTCATAATTGACAGTAATTAAACAGTAGTGTGTGATTTGATCTTTAATCTCCACTTACCTCTTTTTGCTTTTGAATAATGGATGGCCACAAATTTTCAATACGTCTAATTCCGTAGCAACTTAGAACTCTCCCAAAAAAAGGACCACTCGTTATTCATTTCATATGGGTGCTCAAGCTTTTAACACGAACGAGAGGAAGAGAGAGAGAAATTCAAGAGCTAAATTCATCCACATAATTAATAAATTTCTTTTTCTTTTTTTAGTTCGACAATTGAAGAATGAAGATCAATTTTCATCGACCTTAAAGATTGATATATATGTCTTATCCATTTAAGTTAGGTTGGTACAAAATTATTTCTCATTCTGATCAAATCCATAAAATAGTTTCTCTCTTTCGATGAATTTTGCTTAAAACTCACAAAATGATTTCTCTCCCTTCTCTCTYTGTGGGTTTAGTTTGCTTAACATAATGAAATATGTTTTTGCCAATTTTCTTATGATCTTTTATTTAGCTAAAGAATAAGTGAAAGAAATGATTATGTCTAAAAGTGTAATTTAACCATTGTAATTAAGGTTAAAAAAGTAGTAAAAGTAGTGAAGCCAATCTGGCAATTAATTATAACGATCAACATGATTGCTAAATACACTCCCAAAAAATCCAGTAATCTTTTCTAAAATACTYATAAAATAAGAAATTCACTAAGAATTTGAATTACTATTTTTGTGTGACTAAAATACTGAGGACAAATTTTCCTGAACAAATAAATTTTTTACTATATATTATATATAAAATGGTAATATATCCAGAAGAATTTTATGAGTCAGAATCTTAAAGATAAGAAACAAAATGTATCAGATAATCCTCGATGCACTTTTTTCGTATTTTTATAAGAATTTGTTCAACCCCACGAAACATTTTAATAATGTTTTTAGGATTATATATCAAACAGATTCTATTACGATAAAATATATATATATATATATATATATATATATAATTTATAAGATGTGGCTGAAAGCCATCCATGCAAAAGGACAGCAACTTTTAATGTGGGATTCCTCGAATTCCAGCACAAGTTGATTCCATTGTCTCACGCCACGTCATTGCTTTTGGATATAAACTCCACCTTCAACAAATTAATGGGTTTAATTTTGGCATAAAATGATTGATTAAAAATATATGACATCCCTCTCCACTTTCCACGCGTGTAGAGCTCAGCTAGGTTGGAAAATTATGTTAAACAAGATTAATTTATTTATTTAGTATATTACTAAAGTAAACAAATTTTGAGTTCAAATTCCTCCACGTGTCTATTGATGAGTTGTGCTTGTACTGAAGAAACTATCAAATTTGGTAACAAGGAGCTGACATTATTGACAAATGCATTTAAATTGATAAATCTAATAACTTTTGTGATTGATGAGAAACATGTTGAGATAACTCTAGAGTTAAGTTAATTTGTTTGAGATGATTAATATTAATTAATTTAATAAAAGTGTATGATCAAATGAAAGAAAAATTAAAAAAATAATGGTAAGTAGTGGGGGAAGGTGTGACAAATTAATATATATTATAGAAGAGAAGGGTTTTTGGTCTGATTTTAGTGTGAAAATGAAAAAATGAATTAATTTTGAAATGAAAAGAGAGAGATTTTTGAAATAATGGTATCCATGACATATTTCCATTATGAAATAATTGGCATCCATATCATATTTCCATAAAGAAAGAGGGTGGGGGAATAAGAGCTGATTAGGAGACAGCCACTGCAAATTTTTCTCATCCATTTCCATAACTTGAGACTTGGGAGCTGAGAATTTCAATTAAAATTGTTTAATTATTTGTTATTATCAAACTCAATTTTTAGTAAAACACATCACATCATAGAGGTAGGTCTGCCYAAGTGCTAGTCGTTTTCACAAACAAACTTAGATAATGAATTTAGAAAATAACTTTTGTTGATGCAGAATTTAGAGCTAACATGTGTTAAGAGTGCGAGTTTGAGTGAACTCTTAATAGGATATGATTAGTTGATGACATACAAACAAAACTTTGTATCGATTTATGTGGTGTTCGACTGCGTACACTTTAAAGCTTAAGTTAGAATTTAGAGTGATCAGTTGGTGTTGAATCGAGCTTCATACCTTCGAAAAGGTGGGGTTTCGCCTTTGGTGATCAGCTGTGGGAAGTGCAGTCATGCCACTTTGATGCCGGTATCTAGCATTCAAAAAGTTTTATGTTCATACCATCCGCCTTTTTTTAGTGGAGTTAGCAGAATTCTTACCAGGAGCATTCTCTATTGGTCGAAGGTGGGCTATCTTTGTCAATCCCACCTTGTTGTGGGTGTAAGATCGGTTGCCACGTGTCGCTGTGAGGAGAGAACGTCGATCTGATCGAACTCCTGGACAAAGAGATTGACGYGTACTAGGGAAGTATCCCCATTCTCTTAACAACCTCCTATGATGCCATAATTCGAGAAAGGAAATAAAGATGATTAAAAATGTTGTCCGTAATTTTCTTATGTCCAACATAAGGACGAGAAGAGGCAAGTGAATCCATGMAAATGTATTGAAGCCATAGCAGTGAAACATTTGTCCTTGATGGGACCAAGTTGAAGCTGAGACGTGTATTCCCGAACAAGTGGTCCATATTACAGACCTACAACCTACCTATAACATATAATATATAATAATAGACGTGTGGGGTTTATTTTCCCTTTTCCTTTTTCTCAAGTTGCCCAAAGAAAACAATGTTTCCTCGTTTTTTTTCCCTAAGAATTTTGTTCTTATATAATATTTTTTTAGTACAATAAATGGGATGAGGTGGAATTCAAATCATAACCTCTTGATTATTAGAGAGAAGTACCAAGCTCAGATTGACTGTCTTTTTTTTTAGACTAGCTCTTATATATAATAATTATCAGTGATTATGGCCTAATAACTTAATTTTATATGATGTTACATATTTGATAAAAATAAATTCTAATTTGATACATAAAATCCAAGTATTATAAGGCAAGAGAATATGATTTCCGTAACAATTATATACGTTATATCATGACTTAAAATAATTTGAGAAAATAAAAACAACGCATAAAATTCCGAGTGAAGTTTTTTGAAGTGTGAAAAATTAGGGGGAAAATGGTGTTGCCTCTTGGCTTTGGCTGGGTATTTAGTTTCAATAGCACAGCTTAACCAGAGCTAATAATTGATCAGCCAGCTTTCTAAGAAAAAAACAAACAAAACAAAAAAGAGAGTTCTAAATAGATAGGATCTTGAGATTAATCATATACACATCTTGCTTCCGTACTTCTACTTTTGTGTCAACTTCATACATGCACTTTTAAAATAGTCTTAATTTGGCCCTCGAGCTTCGATTTACGCACTTTTCTCCCCCTTAAAGCATCAATTTAACATGAGGTCTTGTATTCGAGTCTTGCACTGGTCACAATGTTGTTCAGTCTGGACAATTACGAGTCTCGATCACAAAGATCTATCAGTGTAAGTTTACACGACATTAATTTTGAAAAATCCAACAAAAGAAGAAGGTTTCACTTTACCAACCCYAATGGTCCCTCTGCTGCGCCTCATGACAAATGTAGCACAACAAATTGAAGTTCTATTTTTTTTTCTTTTTTAGTTTAGGAGTGGAAATTTGAATATTTGATCTTTTGRTCGATAATATATATGTCATGATATTCAGGTTAGCAAATTGAAGTCTTGAATTTCAAACTGAAATTTTTTAAAAGTACATGGACAAAATCGACATAAAGTTGTATTAATTTATTCTAATAAATTTGATGAAAAAGAAAGAATCAACTGGTAATTTGATGGAACCATGCCTAGTTGTTGTAGGAGTTTACAAATGAAGTTCCAATAATATGATCAATTGTTCTCTAATTTGGAGATTGATTGCAAATTCAAGCATTGGAGACTGTTGTTGTTGGAGCAGTGGCTTTGAGTTGTGCATGATCTGAAGAAGGTTTCAAGTGGTGATTTGTGGTAGTTGAGTTTTGGTGCGAAATTGAAGTCGGTAAGTTGTCAGTGCCCAATTTTAATGGAAGCTGATCTTTGCTTTTGCCCCACAGAACCAAGTAAAGGCCTATAATTATCACGGCTGCTCCAATAACCCTGAAATAAAATTAAAATTAATTAATTCAAGTGCTTTTCTTAGTAGAGATCATCTATTTGCCTACTAGAAACTCACCTAATATAACATTAATAATTTCTTGTAGGGAGTGCTCTAATAATTTGCCAACCAATTAAAGAATTAAAATTGTGACAGAAAAAAAATAAAAAATAAAATGAAGGGTCCAAAATAATTACTTTTTAAAAATACATGATCAGACCAAAATAAACATTGTGACAAACTAAAATGAACCAAAGTAATTAGAGACCAAAATGAACATTTTAGTAGTAGAGGACTAGAGGACCAAAATAGTATTTTAACCTAAGGTAACAGATAAAGAAACATCACTTAAAAAAAAGTAATAAAAAACTCCTACTCTAGCAGTAAAGAATACTTTTTTTTTAGTACTCAAAAATTACCTTCCCAAGCGCAGTGTTTCAGCGAATATGAATGAACTAATAACCGCAACTATGACCATGCTGAGAGGATTGAATGCGGTTACAAACACAGGTCCTTTTAACTTCACCACCACTCCTTGGAGATAATACGCAATTCCAGAAGATATTATTCCCTGCACAAGGCATGGCCTTGAAATTTAGTTTAAATCTTAAACTCCCGTCAGAAGTTTTGTTGGAAAATGATATATAAACTTACACCGTAGAGGGCGGCTAAGAGTATGGAATCGGCATGTAAGGCCCATGCAGCTGGATTGTTCCATTCGAACGCTAGAGCTAGAATAGTGCTTTCCACAGCTCCCGCCAAGCATATGAAAGTCGTCAGAGTCAGCTCTGCTGGGTATGTTCTTATTGTATGTGCCTTTAAGAAGCACGAAACAAGAAACTTGAATCATGAATTTTCTTCGTTACGACGTAAATATAGTTATAACATGGGGAAACATGGATGTACCAGAAGGATGGTGAAGGCTGAGGAGCAGATACTTGAAATGGTGATAACAACGGCGGCCTTGACAGGTTCTTGCTTGTTGGCAAGGCTGGAATAAGAGTGAGGGTTGTTTTCTTTGGTCCAAGGCAAATTCAACATGGGTCCTTTTAGAAGCGTCATCATCATAGCTCCTCCAACTGTCACTAAGGTTCCTAAAATCTTTGCCTGACTTCGTATTCTTCTAATATTGACCTTCTCCATTCTTCAGAAGAAAATTAAGATGATGCTCATGATATGAAGTAAATATCTGTCAATGGATATGTATGTGTGTGCATGAATGCATTTTTTGAGTTTATATAAGAAGGGGTACCTGCAAATCCAAGCCATTAAGAACGCAAAGGCTGGGAGAATATTGCACATGGCGGTTGCGAATGTTGCAGTTGTGTATTTAGTACCAGAGTAAATCAAGCTCTGTGCTATTACAGGCCTGTCAGGGTGATAAATGGATGTGAGTTTTTTCAACATAGGTAATTGTGGCTGCGTCTGAATGATTTTATGTAAACAAAAAATTGCTGTAGGGTGCTTTGAGTTCTTACTCTAGCAAGCCCAGAATTAGGATCTTGGCGAAGATGGAGAGAGTCATCTTTGGTCTTATTTTCCTGTCATCAAATGGGTTTGTAATGGTGAAATAAGGCTTAAGAAATATAGCTTAGAGAGAGAGAAAGGAGACAAATACCTGTCCAAGACAAGGGCAAAAGGAGCAACAACAATGGCACCAATAGAATAACGATAAACAATGGTGACAAGTTGGTTCATTCCCTGGTTTAGAGCAGCTTTGGAAATAATAGACATTCCTGCAGAAGCAAATCTTAGTGCAATGGCTCCCAAATATGGCTTTGCCTGCTTAAAAATTCTATCCGCCTGCTCCATTTCTCTCTCTCTAGAAGTGTTTGTCAACAGATAATCACAACCAATGGCAGAAGTTTCAGCTTGCTTTTATAATGGGTTTTTAAGCTAATCTTCGGGGTTAACTGATATGCATTAAAAAACTAGGAGTAACCTTTTTGTTTTAGGTCAAATACTTGAGAAAATTACATCATCAATATCCTCCAACATAAAGCATTTATCCTCAGTTGTGATTAAAAAAACAAGGGAGAGTTAAACCCGGCCCGTAGGAGGTCCATTAATAAGGTTTTGGAGTCTCTTTAGTCACACCAATTTAGAGGTCTCAAATTTAAATTTTCGAACGAGCTTAATAACAAAATTCTTTCATATCTCCCGAATTTGGACCTTGGTTASGCATGGTGCCCACCATTACAGTGGAAAACATTAAACAGGTATCCGATTCAGAAAAAATATTCAAAAAAAAGGAGAGAATTAGAATGAAACTTGCGCACAATATTATTAAAAAAATGAATATCATATCCGTGTCTATTAAAATTACTTTTCAATCAAGATTGTGATATTGAGGGGGTGAACAATGTATATTTTAAATGAAAATTAAAAATGTATTAAAAATGGAACAGAAGATGAATATGCTCTTTTGAGAATCATATCTAATAATTCTAAGTATTTAAATGGTGGCTACTGACTAGGAATAAAGGAGATGAATCCGATACTTATGTTAAGAACAAATGTGACAAGAAGTTGCAAGAACAAAACATAAATAAATGGACAAACAAGAGAACTAGAATAAATTTCGAAAAACAAGATTAAATTTTCAAATTTGTATGTATTGAAATTACTTTTAAATCAAGATTGCGACAAAGGGGAAAAAGATGAAACATTTCAAACTAAAATTAAAAAAATGGAATAAAAGATAAATATGTTCTCCTTTGAGAATCATTTTTTATTTCAGTATTTAATTAGTGGCTTATAATACAGTAGATGAATAATAGTGGCTATTCAATGCTTGTTGAGAGTAAATAGGACATAAAAGTTGCAAGAACGCAAAAAAGAAACTAATAGAAGTAGAATTAAGATGACAATAGCATCTGAACACTCAAATATACGGCCTAACAAGTAATGATTTAACGTAAATATGAAAAGAACTATGTGAAATACTACCAATTAAGGAATATATTTGAGATGTATTTTAAAAATTCGATTATATTTCTTAAGCAAATTCTCTAAAGATTGTAAATTTTAATTTTTCTTGTTTCATTTCAGCTCCTAAATTTCCAATTTTTGTTATTAGTCCCTAAATCTTTGCATTAGAAACTATTTTAATCCTTGTCATAAATTTTTCATTAAATATTTAACAATAATCTTAACTTAATTGAATATAAACTTACCATTACATGTGATTTTAAACATTTATCCATATCTTTTATCAAAATATATATATATTTACATTTATCCATATAGGCATCTTTTACTCGTCACACCTAAATGAGTAGAAGGCATAACACATGTTAGATCTTGGTTGAATGATTGATAAAAAATAAAATAATAATAATAATAATAATAGCTAAGATAATGATTTTTTTTGTAAAATTTAAGAACTAAAATGGAAGGTTAGAAATAAAATAGATATGAAAAATATTTTAACTTCTTTATATATGCTCGCACAAAAGAATTTTTTATAGTACCACAAACATGAAATGGGAATATAAACCTCTAATTTTAAAGGAAGAATTAGATGTCATGTTTTTAGAATTTCTAAAATCATTATTTTAACTATATAAACAAACAATATGAAAATTTTGAAAAATAAATTTGATTGGACAAAAAACACTTTTTAGCTTTCAAAAATCATAACAGAACTTACTCTTCACTCAGAGTTTAGGATGCTACTAACCTTAGCCTTTAAGATAAACTTTGCCTACAAAATTACCTACCATCAATCTTCATCTCTCTACTACCATTATAATCTCCATCCCGCGTCTACAATATTTAACATCAAAAAAAATCATTAGATATTTTAATATCCGATATAAATGCCAATCATGGATAAACTTCAAAAATATTTTAAGTTTACTTTTAAATTAATATATCTCTCATTCAAATTTCTTCTTTCTAATTTTTTGTTTTCTTTTTTTTTTCCTTCCTCCTTTTTTTTTCTTTTTTTGTCTTAAATGAGCAAATAGTTTAACATATCATCATCTCCTGCAATACCTTAAATAGTTTATTATATCAGAGCATGCATCACCTGCAATTTTTCCTTTTCTAAAACAAAAGAGGGCAAATATTTTAGTGTACAACTTTATTATTTTAAAGAAACTCACTATATTGGCCTGCGTTATCGAGCTCATTTCTTTTTCAAGCTGCTTAATGTCAAATGGATAATTTAAGAGGTTGGGTTCTTTTCCTTCCGTAATGGAGTTTTGCACCTGCAAATATAGCATAATAAAATTTCAATATTAAAACAATAATGTCACTAAAAGGATTAAAATAAAGTGAAAATATGACAAAAGATAGAATAGACACTCATCAGTGGTTTACTATCATTATCTCCAACAATATTTAGACCAAGTATTAATCACTGATTGAAGATGAAAAATGAATTAAAAGAATTTAAAAAACTGATTATTATTATTATCATGTCAATAAATCAATGATTTATTAATTTTTCAAAAATAATATTATATTTAAAATTATTTTTATAAACACACATACAAATAATTATTTATATTGAAGGGGGGTAGAGAGGGATGGAAGCAGAGGTGACATGTGATGAGGTAATAAATCATGTAGCCACACATACTGTGTTTTTCTAATTCTGATTACCAATCTGTTAAATAAACTTGAGGAATGAAGCATATGGGCATTATGAAAAGTTGTGGAGCAATTATTTAACAACATTTGAAATATAAAATTATTGTTTAAACTCTAACCAAAAGTATCGCAATGGGTCCTGCGTACATAACTTTTTAATAATGAAACAAATAAGATTCTCTACAGGGAATTGAAATCTTCCAATCTGGACAGTTCTTGGGGCAAAAATATAAAACGGAAAAAAATTAAAACAGTCAAAATGATTCAAATGAAATCCTCGAAACTCTAGAAATCAGAGAGGGACTTGTATAAAATCACATATAAGATCAAATCCCTTTCTTCTTTTCATTAATAGATCAAATCCCTTTTTTTCTTTATTTTAGTAGATGGGAGTTCGAACCGGTCGGAATGCCTCGATAAATTGATAAATTGAACTATGCTCAAGTTGGCAAATCAAATCCCTTCTAAATATTATTAGTTGTGTCACATTAACACGGTAAAAATTAATCACTTGCTAGATCATTATTCCATTAATAGTATCAATAAAAAGGACTAAGTACCAGCATAATTCAAAATTTAGTGATATAATTAAAACTATTTAAAGGTTAAAAACTAAATAAATACAATGTCTAAGACTAAATTTATAATTTAACCTATAAATAACTCAAATTCTAGTGATATAACTAAAACTATTTGAAAGTTTTTCGAAGGATGAAGGACTACGAATGTCTAAGACTAAATTTATAATTTAACCTAAATTGATACTATACGGTGTAAAATCCAAGAAAACCAACAAAGAACAATAGCAGAGCATTAGGTGACATCATCTTCTACGGTGAAGCTGGCAATTTTCCTTTTGGCTTAGTGGAGTGTGAGAATATACATATTACAGGCACGAGATTCTTTCTACTCACAGAGCAAGTTGGTCTCCCAGCCTTTGAGTGGAGCAACTAGCAAGTGTTGTTGTGGAATCAGAATTTCTGGCAAAGTAAAAAACCAATATAATAAGAAAACAGCTACTGTTGATGTCATTTTATTAGAGCTAATAGTTTAAATGAGCATTGAAAATTAAAATGCCATCCCTCTCAGCTTCCACAAGGGGAAGTGTGATTCTAAGGTATGCTGTGGAAATTCCAATTCTGATGAAGAGTAGACGGCCCTTGTAATTGCAATCCATCTCAGACTCTCGAAATAGCAACTGTTGATAACAAAACATCATAATCAATTAGCCCATTACAAATTTACAGGTAGGAATATTGTATGGATGAAAACGACAAATATCCCTGATAAAAGTGTTGGAAAACAATATAACGTTAATGGAAGTGGGTGTCTGCAAAAGAAAGAAAGTACAACGTCAGGCCTGCTTTCAAGAATATGAGATTGCAGAAGTCAAGATATCCAAACATCAGATGAAAATCAGAATATGAGAATATTACTTTTCTTTTTCTACATGTTACGAAATACATAGTTTACTGGATGAGATAATTGTCCAACCAACAGAAGTTGATTGGAATAAAGCATCATATATAGTTCAGATCTAGGTAGAATTATACTCTCCCGCTCTAACTATGACAAGTGTATGTGTGAGAGAGAGAGAGAGATCACGATACATGCTTTAAGAATGTAAATGTTTTGAGTTACCGGTTCCAATAAATATGAAGCCTTGAGGTATTTTAGGAGACAACAGTGGGATGAACGGCTAACAATGAGAATTTTTTTCCAACAAATTTTACATTGATCAGTATCTTTATTCCATTGAGCAGAATACGTCTGCATGAGACTGCATACAGCCTAACATAATAAGTCACTCAATAGAAACATATGCAGAAAAATTACAATGAAAGTACAGAATTTAGGACCATATAAAGTTTACATTTACATATCTTTTAATATGTTGTGAATCGCTTACTAATGGGATCTGGAGGGACTTCAATGGGGATACATGATTGGGTCATGCTGCAGTGCTTTCTCAATAATTTCGGTTTGTTCTTTAACATGAACTTGATAAAAACCGGTGGCTGTAGCCGCAGATGGAGCCCGACCAACGTATTTGATATCTTCAATTGTTCCTCGGGCCAGATTCTTCATGGCAGAACCAAGACGAGGACTTATGTAGCTGTACGCACCCATGTTCATTGGCTCCTCTTGGCACCAAACAACCTCAGCATCTGGGGAGCAAAAGGTGAACG
>NW_019104493.1:1789440-1838592 GCF_001995035.1 Momordica charantia
CTACAAATGTTTGTAATTAAAGCATTCACATATATATTTGGCATCATTCCCAAATATAGACTTGGAGGAGTGCCAAGCGTTAAGCCCTAAATTCAACCATCTCTACGGAGTTGAAAAGTCATTATGGTTTCTGCAAGATGAAGCAACGACAAAAGCAATGTATCCTTTGTAATAACAACTACAAGTTGGTGCTCTGCTAAATGTTGGAAACAAGAGCCTAATGCAAGCTTTGTCCAAATATTTGCAAGCTAACTCCTTACAAGTTTTTGACTAGGTACACTTTAATAATCTTCTGCAGTAGGTTGAATGGACTTACTTGGATACCGTTTCAACTCTCGCTGGATGAGATCGTATGGGAATGGACATAGCTGTTCCACCCGACATACTGCAATGTCCTTTCCATCGATTTTTTTCCGCTCTTCATCTAGTTCATAATAAATCTGGTACAAAACATGTCAGAGAATCTTATATTGAAGATTGAAATTTAATAACTAATATGAAGTCTCAGCTTCAAACTTAGATCCATAGTATGAGTCAACATTGGTCTGTGGGTTTAAACAAGAAAGTCAATTCTTCTGTCTGAAGTTACCAACAATAAGGAGACAATAAGACCTGACTTGGATGTAAATTAATATAATATAAGAAGTTGAAATCAAATGTGTGGCCTACCTTTCCAGAGCAAAGTATCAAACGCCTGATACCTTCTTCACAATCAGAGTGCAGATTTTGGTCCTTGATAAGGCGCTTAAATCTAATCCCCTGCTTGTCAAAGCCTGGGTGGCCTTTTACATCATCAAACTCAGACAGATTGGATTTACAGTCCTTATGACGAAGCAGGTTTTTGGGAGACATCACAATGAGAGGCTTGCGGAATTCCCTGTGAATCTGGAGAAAGCAAAAAATTGGATAAAGTAACAAAGGAATGAATTGATTCAAGGAAACTTGAATTCTTTATTATCTAACTCACCTGACGCCTAAGCACATGAAAGTAGTTAGCAGGAGTTGTAACATTCACAACTTGCCAATTGCATTCTTGAATTTGCTTCCTAAGAGTTGGATCCATCTCAGGCATAACATAAGGGTTATCATCACTCATCTATCACAGAATTTAATGAAATCAATATTGACGAAATATCTAAGCTAAACCAAATCCATTTCCATAAACACAGGTCTAATTAAGACTGCACTAATTCAAGAGAATCTAACATAAGCTTTTTTTTTTTTTCCTTTTTCGATAATGGGAAGTCAGAGCTTTGCTCCCCTTAATCCCTATAACATAAGAAATTATTAGAACCTCAATATGATAAAGTTCTAGACATTTTAACCAGGAAGAACATCAAATTTCAAAAAATCAGCATCCAAACTTCGTGAGAGAAGGGGGAAACATGGCACACTTTTTTCTAATTAGAAAATGTAAGACAATAAAAATTATTAAAAGGTTCATAGACCAGCGATCCTTCATCTAAGAAAATAGAAAAAACTTGGAAACATCAAGCTAACCTTTCATACACAAAGAAAGTGATTCTCACAACAAGCACAACAGTAAAGTAGAAAGAAAAGAAAGGGAAGAGATTGTGCTTATCTGGTAGTAAAGAGGAATGAAATTTCTTCAATGAAGTACCTGAAGGAAACGCTCCAGTCTTGCACTTGAATGTTCCGGACCCTGGCCATCATAGCCATGAGGAAGTAGCACAACAAGTCCTGTTTGTCGCAGCCACTTCGATTCTCCACTGCTTAAGAACTGATCAAATATCACTTGTGCCCCATTCGCAAAATCACCAAATTGAGCTTCCCAAATTACCAGTGAATTGGGATTTTCCATTGAATAACCCAACTCAAATCCAAGAACGCCAAATTCTGAGAGAGAACTGCAGAAAGGAATGAAGTGTAAGAAAGGATAGCAAACTAGCACTTGGAAAATAACTACTGAGCATCCATAATTCATATCTTAAGCTATCCAGAAAAGAGAGCAGTTTACAAATACAAGAAACATGAATGAGAAAGGATATAATATCGGTATCATATCCTAAAAAAAAAAAATATATATATATATATAGTGAGAATGATATTCCCTAGTAAGACAATACTCGTGCTACCAAAGTAAGATTCTACTTTGCATTCAACAAAGTTACAGGATAAGGATTTGTTTGTGTCTATTTCATCAGAAGCAATGAACACATTTCTTCTCAAAATTGAAGCAACGGGCAGGAACATTATCATGGATGATAAATGTAAACACAAAAGAAATTGCTTACGTAATATCTTTTCCATTACCTATTACTGACCGTAAACATCTCCTCATTCTGGTTTATGATAACATGATCAAGAGGGCAATACTTTTCTCCTGTTTCCTGATCATGAAGAACTGAATGTCTATGGCTAAAGGTACCTCTTTCAACATCCTGTCCACTTAATCTGACATGGTTACCTTCCACTAACAATGTGGCAAAAGCAAGTGCTTCTCCTAGGGCCCAGTCAATGCCATCCCCAGTTTCAATCATTTGGGCACGCTGTTCATACACCTTTCTGACTGACCTGTGTGGCTTGAAGTTATCAGGAAGGGATGTAATAGCTTTTCCTACATTCTTCAAGATTTCTGGTTTAACCCTGCAAAGTAGCTTACAAATATTAGTATAACGTAAAGAGTGAAAAGCAGTAAAAAGGAAAATATCATTCCACATGCCCTGTATTCCGAATACGTGAGAGCTGTTCAGGGGACTTGAATCCAGCCCAATATGCTGAAAGCCAATCCCTTCTTTTAGTAACATAATCTTTGCTGGCAATAAATTCTTCATTAAGTATTGAATTGACCTTGGACTGTATCTTCTCAATGTCTTCTTGAGTCACATGCTCCGAATCTAAAAGTTTCTTCCTATAGATCTCAAGAGATGAGGGATGATTCCTGATTACCTGTCAAGAAACAAAGTTAAGTATCGTGGACGAGAGCTACAACGTTTCATCAGTAGCACTCAAATGCAATACAGGGTTTAGAATTAAACTATACAGCTATGAGAAAATGTTACAATAAAGTTCACCTGATACATCTTAGGTTGGGTGAAAGATGGCTCATCAATCTCATTGTGCCCAAAACGACGGTAACAAACCAAATCAACTACAACATCTGAATGAAAGGTCTGGCGCCATTCTGCTGCCAGCTCACATACATGAACAACTGCTTCCACATCATCTCCATTCACATGGAAGATGGGTGCATTCAAGGCTTTAGCAACATCAGTACAGTACTGTGAGGATCTTCCTGACCTTGGGTCAGTAGTAAATGCTACCTGATTGTTTACAACGATGTGAATGGTGCCGCCAGTGGTGTAGTTTGGAAGAGCGCTGAGATGTAAAGTCTCGTAGACAACACCTTGTCCAGCAAAACTACCATCTCCATGAATCAAAACACCCATTTTCTTTGTGCGGTCCACATCATTTGAGTAGTATTGCTTTGCCCGAGTTTTTCCAACAACCACAGGATCAACAGCTTCCAAATGACTTGGATTAGCAACCAACGAGAGGTGGATCCTCTTGCCACCCCTAGTTGGTCGGTCATAAGAAGTTCCCAAATGATACTTCACATCACCAGTTCCTGTATAGAGCCCAACCTCATTGACAGGCTTTGTACCACCACTAAACTCACTAAATATTTGACGTAGTGGCTTTCTGACAACATTACCCAAGACATTTAATCTCCCTCTATGAGGCATTCCGATAACTATGCTCTCAACCCCGAGATCTGCAGCCCTATCAAACATTTCTTTCATCCCAGGAATCAAAGTCTCCCCTCCCTCGAGCCCAAACCTCTTTGCTGTGGTCCACTTGGTCGCCAAAAAGTTCTCAAATTGTGTGCTTCATATAAGCCGATCGAGAATAACCCCCTTGCGTTGTTGATTGTAATACGTTGATGTTGGGGTCTCAATCTTGTCCCTCAACCAGTTACATTTATCACGGTCTGCAATATGCATGTACTCATATCCGATGCTTCCACAATATGCTTGCTCAAGACGGGTCAAAATGGATCTGAGTGTTTGAACAGGGCGGTTCTCAGACAAAAACCCAGACATTTTCCACAACCCCAAGAAGAATTCCCGATCAAGATCAGCTTCTGTGAAACCATGATGTGCAAGGTCCAACTCATCAGGAATTTCCCTTTCTTCCAAATCCAAGGGATCCAACTTGGCTTTCATGTGACCATTAACCTGATATGTTCTCACAAGCAACAATAAACGCATACTCTCTTGTATTGTTTGGCCAGAAATGCCAGGAGATGTGGCAGCCTGACCCACGAAGTTTCTGAAGAAATTATCCCATGACTCATCAACACTGGTAGGATCAGCCTCCCAAGCCCTTTGAAGTTCCTCCAAGTAGACGCTACTAGTTCCATCTAAAAAGCTATCAGTAAGCCTAGAAAGGGGAACAGCACGTGGAACTGGAGCACCTTGAGCTTTTGATTTAAAAAGTGTGGAATGAAAATATCGACTTTGAGATGCACTGATCCTTGATTCCCCAGCATATGATCCTCCCTGCACTAAGCTTCTCTTAATGGCAAGTCTTGCTAAAGCGGAGCTTGCTCTAAACCACCTCATAGTTCGTGTATTAGTTTATTGGAAAAAATGAGTCAAATCTGAACTTCTCAGACCTGATGCCCAAAGATATGCATCATTCCCCTCCTGAGAAAGCAAAATCTGGGATTAGAGAATTAAAATATATATATGTATATATATAGTAAGAAGAACGCACAAATAAATAGAAAATAATGACATTCCAGACAACCAATAGTTTGAAAGATAATTCATAAACAATAACATATTAAGACACTGGAACGAGAAGAAATGGGAAACAAGATCTACAGAAATGTCATATCGACACAATAACAAGTTAAACATAACGAAATTTCTCCCACTTCAGGAAACAATAGGCTCTACAACCATTGTACAAATAATAACAATAAAATAAAACAGAACCCTGAGGAGTATAAACCATAAACAATAAACTGCTTACTAATAAAGAACTCTCGCATCAAAGTATAATAAAACAATTTTCGATGTAAAATGTTCTTCATTAAATGTAAAATAAACTTTCCAAAGTACCGTCGTCGATACTAGCTAATTAAAAATAAAGTCCATTAGCTCCATACAAACCGAAACAGAACAAGCAGAAATTCCGGAAAAAAATGACTGGATCGAACATGTAACACTCTCTGAACAACAAGTTAATAAACTAACATTCAATACGAACAAGTTCTTTTAATCAAATTCCATAATTACATAACATCATGAAGAGTGGAAAAACCTCAGAACTAGTTAGCAGAACTCAAGGAACACTAAAATGAAGTGCAACTGCGTGAAGTAAACACGAATCTGAGGTGAAAAAATGGAAAGATATGGAAGAAGAATCACCAGAGAGCGATGAAAACAGGCAGAGAAACCCTATCGATTTGAAGCAAATGAGTTGATCTTAGAGCAAGCAAGATGCGGTTTCTGTATCTTTCCTTTCCCGCATTATGGAAACTGACACTCTTTTTTTCTCCCGCGAATCCGCAATTTATTATTTTATCCAATTCTAAATGTCAGGACTCGGGAAGGCGCTAGAGTTGACATACGTGTCCTCGTTACTTTTCCAGAAAAGTAACAAAAAAACAAATACAAGTCAATTTAGTAAATTAAGAAGATTTTAGTTCAACTTCTTTGACTTTAAAATTATATCTATATTTTGAGCTTGGATGAATTTTTGTTTAATACTCGTAAAGTTTTCATTTTATAGTAGTATTGTGAGAGAGCTTGTTATAATAATTTGAACAGGGTGATCTCATCATCTTCAAGAGTATATGAGTCCTGGTCATTGTTCAACCGTACTATACTCAAATTGGCTTGTAGCCATCCTTTTCTAACATTATTCAAAATGGTTTGAGGATATAATTTGAACTACATCATCACATTCGAAATTTATAGCCATAAAATTTCCACTTATGTCTATACAATTTGTCAAATGGACGAAAAATCTCTTTCTTACGTCATTTTCATGGTATTGACGTTAAAATCACGCTATAATAGATATCATATCAAGTTCATCTCTCTATTTATCAAATATTTTAGAAATTCGACACGAAAGAGAATCAAATTACCATCTCAATAATTAGATCAACAAAGCACTCATCTCTGAGTAAAAGTCATGAATTCAAATTCCCACCCAATTATTCTAAAAAAAAAACTGATGTTCTTACAATCATTTCTATCTTTAACTTTATGGTTTTAAAGGGATTTTGGTAATCGTTTTAAAGGGATTTTGGTAGAGATAAGAAACTTATAATAGACCATTGAATTTGGAATTTTCTTTATTAAAGCAGTGGCTAAAAAGGATGGTTCCAGGGAGAGTTGGAGGAGAGGCTCATTGGTGGATGCACACACAGCCAATCATCCATCTACGGCGACGAATCATCGACAATCTCGTGAACTTCTTAACCACTCAATCACAAAACGGTGTCGTAGCCCGTGAAACGGAAACAGCGAACGCGTGCTTTAAATGCTTCAAATATTATACAAATGAAAGCTGTTTCACTTTTTATCATAGAATAACCTTCTTGTTGTTGAAATTAGAACTGGCCTATCCTCTAAGCAGAGAGTAAAATTAACAAAATAACTATGTCCGAAAATCCAAAGAACTCCTAGTGAATAGTTGTCAAATCATTCTATTTTTAAAAAGATCGTCATGGCCACAAAGTATCACATGTAATGTTACCGAACACACCCATGTAAAATTTTGTTTACTGTTCTTAAATGTTGAATAAAATTTTTGGGAAATCATCAAGTTTGATCAAGCCACAGAAGCCGATAGCGGAAAGAAGATAGTAATCAGTTCTGAAGCTAGCAATTTCAGTTTTCAGCATGTCAAACAGATAAAAACAGCTCATAGATTAAACAAAAAGCTCATAAACAATCTCAACGTCTTAAAAAACAATGCAGGTCACATCCTGTATCCTCCAACCAAAACGGCAGCTAAAACAAAACAGGACTCTACTGCTTCCATTAAAGTTCAAAAGTGCAGAAAATCGGAAAAGAATTTCAATTTCACGACACCGCTTAGTAAAAGAAACCAAGCACTTTACCACCAACATTCTTCCTTCTAGCCTCTTCATGGTCCATGATTCCCGCAGATGTAGTTAACACGATGAAACCAAACTGAAATTGTATCAACATAGTAGTTATAAAAGTTTGGCTTATGCAGAAACAAATAAATCTGAAGAGTAATACCGAATAAGCTGACTCCAAGCAAGAGAGAAAAATACCTGTCTAGAGGGTAGTAACCTTGCAGTCCAACCTTCAATTTCCTTGACACCAACATCAAAACGGGGACTAATGACGCCACATTTGTTGAGTCTCCCGTTAAGTTCAACAACAATTTTGCCTGACCTGTGATCGTCAACGTACTCAAACTCCCCAATGTATCCTATAACAATGAAAAGTTAACCAAATAAGATCATACAGGTCTAAGGGCCAAAAACAAAAGAGAGCAAAGTGAACTTATTGGCGTGAAACTTAATGCATACCATGCTTCTGCATAACAAGAAGAAACTTTATGATAACTTTGGATGATGGCCTTATCATGACCTGGCGCTTCCCTCGTTTCTCAGCATTATACATGCTTTTAAGAGCATCATTCAGAACACTCACACGCACCATTGTCACTGAAAAACGTAAAACGCCCAAAGTCCAAGTTAAGAATGCGCAAAATAAGAAGAAAACCTCGTAAGTCAATTTATCGACCTTAGAAACAGCCAGCTAAACCTCTTGGACACGAAGAATACATATATTGTTCCCAATTAGTAACCTTATAATTCTACTACGAATCATTTAATAGCCTAACAAAAAGGGAATAATATTAATTAACAAGCATACAATCAACCCTTTCATCAGTACAGAATGAATATCCGAAAGAGACGTGCGTTTGGCCACTTAAATTATGCAGCCTGAACATTCAAATTTCCAGCGAACTCTGCAGCTTGATACGCCGCACAAGTGAAAGCAACACGCTCAAAATACAGACGATATCTCTCCCGAGTTACATCTCAAACAGTCTGATAAGTTCGACAGACGCCACATATACTCGAATCACAAAACAAATAGGAAATGCTTTCCCGTCTACATACAAATCAAAATCATGAAAGACAAAACAAAATTTTTCGATTGCCTAGTCCAATACCCCATCAATTAACACGGGAAAAAATACTAGCAGATTGATTTTAGAGCATGGCAAGACCCCAAAAAACAGTAAATACGATGAGAACGCACGTAAAAGAACTACAATGTGATGCAGAAACCCGAAATATAACCCTAGATTGTTACGTACAGCAAAGAAAGGCAGATGTTGCAGAGGCGCCTCCGAAATGGTTGACGAGCAGGGGCGGGAACTAGGGCTTCTTTCGAGGGTTCTAACGAAGAGAGAAGAGTGAAAGAGAAACCCTAGAGTATTTATAGTAAGTTGAAATTTAATGGATTTGCTTTGTGGCCCCTCTTCGAACCGGGTCTCGCCAATTGGGCCGACTGTGATACGTGTATATCAAAGTTTGCTTCGAATTATGGGCCCAAGCCCAATATTTATTACTAAAATATTTTTTATAATATATTGTTGGTTTGATAATATTTATAAATACATTCTCGAATATCTCAATATCCACAATTAGGTCTTTTTTATTTGATAACTTTATATTTGACGAACTCGATATAATCGTATACATTATATACATTACTTGAGGCCAATTTGAAAACATGACCATATGGTTTTAAAACTCTTTTTTATTTAAGAGTACTAATCTCTTTTTTTTTATTCGTATTTCAACAACATTTTTTTATTTAACTGTACTCACGACGGAAAATTAAAATTAAAATTAATTTAACATGATTTATTTGGATTCTAAAAGATAAATGTTATTTTGATTTTTAAAAATTAGTGAAATAAATAAATAGTAAACAATTAGGTTTAGAACTTCAAAACGATAAATATATTTTAAAAAAATTATCAATTATCTCACATTTTAATATTATATAAATTACACAATCAAATAATTGAGAGAGAAATAACTTACATTAATACCCATGTAATTTTTTTTAATACAGTTAGGAGTTGGAACTCGTGATATTTTGGTTCAAAATAGGTGCATTAACTAATTGAGTTAAGTTCCTTTAAACTGTGAATTAAAAAGTTATGACTAAATTGTAAGAGATAGTTCATATAAAGTTACTTTTTAGCTTTTAATTTACGAAGTTACTCATGATAATTTATAAATTAGTTCTAATTAAATTATAAAAATATTGTTCAAATCCCACAATCACCACCTATTTAGGAATTAGTAATTTTTATGTGTTTTCCAGCACCAAATATCATAGGGTCAGGCGGTTGTCTTGTGATATTAGTCGATGTGCGTGTAAGCTGGTCCGGAGATATATAAAACAAAATTGCAAAAACATTGTTCCGATAAGTAATAGATATAAATTAAGTTCATATTTATATCATGAACTACATACACATCATCTAATAATATGTATCTATTTTTGCTAAACAATAACTTGATGCTAACAACAACAATTGTAGAGACGACCTCCCCGATTCCAACTCTAAGAGTCGTCTCTCAAACATCCAACTCTCTCTAAGAAACAACTCCCTGCAAAAAAAAAAAAAAATAACAAACATGATTAGTGGTATCCATACATAATCGTCATTTTCCACACCAAACAAGTTTTCAGGACAAGTAATTTGTATTTACCTTATTTGACTTTATTATTTTCAATCAAGCACTTTGGCCTGATCTTCTTCCAATGTCCATCAACGCTACAGTTGAAACATTTTCCTTTATCAGCAACATTGGTCTTCTTTCCTTTTCGAGCATAGCTCACGGTAAGTGGCATGTATTTTCAATCAAGAGGTTGTGGGTTCGAAACCCTATCCCATGTTGTACTAAAAAAACAATGATGATAGTGATAATGACGTTGGAATTTTTGTTACTTTTATATTATTTATTCAGTTGTCTAAGGGCTCGTTGGATAATATTTGTGGTAGAAAAAAATATAATTGTATAGCCATCAACCCAATAGAAATAATATTTTCATTCATGTTATGTAACAAATTATAAATTAGAACAAGAAACCAAGAGAAAACTTATTTTTATTGTTTTCAAAATTTATATATATATTTTAGAATGTTTTTTTTTTAAACGAGAAACAATAAATATAAATAATTGTCCAATGTTCAAGTTTCTCAATAAAATAAAATTTGAGAAATAAGAAACAATAACGTCACCAAACACGTCTAAATATATCACAAATTATTCTTTTAAAAAACCTCTATTTATCGTAATCATTATGGGTGACTGATTGGTCCAAAGGAACTAGGGTTAATTAAGAGATAATGAGTTTAAATCTCATAATGGCCACCTACATAAATTCCAGGAATAAATTCTACTAGATTTGTTTGGTTTGAATTAGGGTTTTATTTATTTATTTATTGTTTTCCATGCAGAATTTTAAATGCGAGATTAAAACTTAATTACAATTAAGAAAGTAAAATTGTTTCAGTTTCAAGTTCAACCGCCATTTTTTAATTTAACAACAATTGGAGCGAAAATTCGAACAAAGTTAGCTTACACACAGAGATCGATGATTTTTTAATTTTTATTTTTCTCGCCGGACGAACTGCGAATGGGCGCTCTGTGCGAGACATTTCTTCAAATGGATAGTGTTCACAGCCAGCCTTCCAAATTATGCGATCGAAAGAGAGGAAGATTCTGGCAAGTTCCGAGTCTGAGGTTTGACTATCGCTCTCTGCATTTTCAATCGATCACGTCGCCCAATTTGATCTTTCTCTGTAGTATTTCCATGGAAGATGGTTGTTGTTAGGTATCTATCTGTATTTACGTTCCCTCAGAAATAGTCTACGTTTTCATGTTTAAGAGTCCATTCATTTTTAGTATTTCAAAGATAAGAAAAACGGAACTCAATTTTGGACTGCGATGATATGAAAAGGAATCGCTCGGCTTTATGGAAGGATACAAAGCTTAAAAGACATGCCCATTTGATATTTTAAAAGTTTCCATCTAGTCAACTCCATTTTATAAATGTTGTTTGATTAATTTTTAAGCTTCAGAATCTGATACATGGAATATTTCTTCCTTTGAAGAAAAGACAATCAGAAGCTTGTTGTAATCTGATGGAGTCAGATACTGAAAATTTTCAGGATTTTTGGCTCATAGTTTTTGTAAGTCTGAGTTTTAATAATTTGTATTTTGGATTGTATAAAAAATTGGCTATAGAAACTTAGATTTGGACAACCTATATTTGATTTTTGGATTTATGTTTTGTGAAGGTAACCTAGTGTAAAAGGTAGGTTCTATAAGTTTGGATTTATATGGCAAATGAGATTGACAAAGTTCTACCCACATACCAAACATGGACTCGACGTCTCTACACAAGTCTAGTTCGTGAACGGAACATCCCTAGAAAAGTCGTATTAGCTAAATTAGCTAGAATTAGAAGATTACTGAATAGGTGTTGATGGGAAAAGATGATTGGATCTATTTATTAATGTGAGAAATGACGTATCACTACAATTCTAAATAGCAGATCTCAAATAGAAAACGCCTTCCTGAAAACCATTTTTTAATTAGTTAATTTACAATTCTAATATCTCAGCTGGTTTCTTACATATTTTAAGTTTTCTGTAAACATCTTTCACGTACAAGCATCATAAATTAATCTATTATAGAAAGAATGCAATATAAAAGATTCGAAGTCTGTACGAAGATTTATTTCTTGTAATTTGTCTGTATATGTGCAGCTATTGTTGTTATTCCATATGTCATGCTCTAAAAGCTACCATGTCTAGTGGCGACTAAAACATAAACAGGGCTGATCACTGATGTTTCATTGAAATTGAGGTGAATATGTAGAAATATTCTATAATATGGGGGTAATAAGCCAGTATTCCAAGGAAGGAGAAACCGAACCATCAGATACAACGGTAACAACTAGCAAAGATAATTATTTTATTTGGGGTGTTTTCTCTGGCGTGTATATACTTTTAAATGATAGGTGTATTTTCCTAACAAATAAAAAAAAATGGACTAGGAGATAGCTGAATTGGAATGGTTTTCCTGGAAAACGGATCCATGGTGTGTTAACACAGCACAATCGTAAATAACCTTCCATCTATTAGTTTCAGGTTATAATCATGATCTTTCATTCCATATTTTCTGAGTTATTATTATCTTTTAGGTGCTTTCCAATTACTTTTTTTTTTTATGTACAAGTTGAACTCTATAATTGTGTTATAAGCATAAAGTTTCTCCCAATTGTTTGAATTGTGTTCAATTTTACATAGTTTTGTATGCTAATTCCTGCTAACCTGTGAAAAGAGCATCCAAAATTATATAGTTTTATATCTATATTTGACTAGCTATAATATGCATGTATTCTGCCTTTTATCTGTTTGCATAAATGAAATAAAAAAATCAACTTGCATAAATAAATCAAAGCAAGTCAAATTTGGTGAAAGCGAAACCGAACAGATTGCAACAAATTTTGCCAAAATTTATATGTAAAGCCGCCCCACTCCTCCTGTAGAAGGCTCTGAGTGGCTGGGCGTTTGATATGCCGTTCATACATTGATTGAATATGCATGTGATCTTAGAACTCTCTACGAATGGAAAATATCATCCTCACACTCAACAGATATTGTTTCTTTTCTTCTATAAACATGCAGTTATAGTTGACGAGATTTCTTATCTCTAACTTCTCGGTTTCTACAAATATTTATTAAACATTTATAAGTTCATCAATCCCTTGATTTTTATTAATTTTTTGGTAAAGTGCAATAAATATCATTATATACTGACCATGCATTGAAGTTAATATTTTTGTATTATTAAATTAACAATTTGAATTTCTTTTTGTACTACCAATAAAATGGTTGTCAAACAAGTTAGTTTAACTTGATTTTCTTCCTTTGTTTTCGTAAATAATTTAGTATCTAAAAGAAATAAGAGGTGAGTTACCATAGTTGCCCCAAATCCGCTCTCTCTCTTCACTATATATGCATTTTGTGCATATTCTCATACAATTAAACTCCTTCAGGTTCGCTTGGTGCTTCATTGCCCCATGCCTACCAAACAATGTTCCGAGTTGGTAACCTGAGAAAGTGAGCTCTTGCTTGGTGCTTCTGAGAGGTGAGAAGCATGTAATTAAATTCTCTCTGTTCACCGCAATTGGTTTTTGTTCAAGTTTTTTAGAAAACTCTGGAGATTGTGGACTTTAGAACAAAATAATATGGAGACCAATAAACTATAATGGTCGAAGAGTGAATCGTTGATTCTATTCTTCTCCTCTCCCTCATAATAAGAACTATTTGCAATACATAGGAAAATACAATTTTTGTTCTTTGATTTGCAGTATCTGGCCATTTTACTCTGAACTTCAGAGGGTTTCTCCAGAAGCTTGTCGTTTTGCAAGAATCAGGAGGTTGAAGGATATTGATGGGGGGTGGTGGAGGCGTTCTTGATCAGTTTCTTACAATGAGAAACATTTTTCTTTTATCTGCATCTGCACAACTTCATTCCATAGTTAATATCTTAGACTACTACTAGACCTAAAAGAAGATTATGCGGATAGCTAATGTTAAATATTTATTTTTATATATAATCTTAACATAATGATTTCAACAAATAGCCTTTTTCTCATTAAATTTATAGTATTACTTCTCATGTACAAATTTCTTTGTAGCAGGGCACAGTGAAATTTGACTGCTTAACATGGATGTTCCATCGCAGAAGGCTAATAATTAGTATGTATCATCTCCCGTTCAATCTCATTATCTTTCAAAACCAAGCGAACCATTTCTCTCTCGCTCTCTTCCTTTTTTTATTTTATTTTATTTGTTTCTTGAAGAAGAGGAACATAGTTTGATATGAAAATCGTCATATGGACTAGTAGAGGGAGAATTACTCTATCAAAAATATGTTTTTTTCCCTTTTGAAGGGAACTTGATAAGACAATTCTAGAGTTTACAATCTCGAAAAGAAAAGGAATGAATTATTCTGTTTGAACTATTTTGAAGGGAATGTATCCGATCAACCTCACACTTGTAGGCGTCTACTACTTATCACTGACCATTTTCATGGCATATACAAAAATCGAACTCCCCAAATAATTGTCCAACTTTTTTCTGAGGCTCCTTGAAACTGTGAAGCCTCCAAAAGAGAAAAACCATCTTATTGAACATAACAATTATATAGCCTCGTCATTTGTTTCTCTAAATATAATAATAATAAGCTAGAACAGACACCCCAAGGAATGTCTAGGGGCTTCAAATTTTTAGGGTCATTTTAGTTTCTTAATTCTTGTTTTCAATTTTATTAAGAAATCAAAGCATTTATAGAAACATTCTCAAAATTGAATAGAAATTTCGAAGACAACAAAATCAAGTTTATTTTGTTTTTTTCCCATTTCCAATTTGTTTCAAAATATAAATAAATATATTGTTTTGTCATTTTTCAATCCATGGGCGTTGGATCATCCAATTCTATTTTTCTTTATTAAAAAAGAGGAAACAAAAATAAGAAAGAAGAACATTATCAAATAGATCTCTAGAGACACCACTCGAAATCCTGGTCTAAGCTGTGGTTGAAAACTTTGATTAGAAAAAACGGAAGAATAGAAAAGAAGTTAGAATGGACCTTTAATATCTGTCTTAATTTTCCTCAAAAAGTTTGTTGGTTTACTACAGTGCCTTCTGTTTAGAGTCTAAGTTATTCAACAATGACGGCCAGCTAAAGGATGGAGGCTTCACTATTCCTTGTCAGCGCCCCATTAGCTACCAGCCAGGTAGTCAATTCCGTCCTTATTTTATTTTATTAATTTTGGGGAAATATTCTCCTTCATTCATCCTAATTTCATGTTTTCTTTCCTTACCAACTACTTTAGAAATGATTGCACTAAAAGACATAACAAAATCTCACTTGATTTTATCACATTAATTTGCATTATTGTAACTCAGTAATTTTGATTGCGTGACAATATTCAAACTTTAAACAAAGGGTTACTTTTCGATGGAACTAATTGTGTTTTTAATGGTTTCCTGGAATTCTGCCCTCAATATTCTAGTTATTCACACAGCACTATTAATCACTGCTGTTACAAATAATAAATTATCCACCTCATTGAAAGTTCAGTTTTGAACACTTCAAAACGAAAACTAAAACTATTTTTTTAAACATTGAATTAAAAAAATTCTTAAACCATCCTAAATCATATGAATTTATTTTTTCTGTTTTTTTTTTGGTGGAAGGTTGCAGTGCAAGTATCTCCATGGCTGATAGTGTTTCATTTCAGTCAATATTGTTTCCCAAGAAGGTTTCTTTTCTGCAGAATGAATCGGTAACAGCTCATTCCCTCTAAATTTCTTCCCGTCTGCTTACAAAACTTTTAACTCTCCAAGCATTTACTACTTGTACTGAAAATTAATTGTATACTCCTTCGATTTTCTGGCCCAGAATGCAAAGAAACGTGAGTTCTTTGCCCAGAAAGGCCTACGAACTTCCCCAGGTGATGTGGCAGGGGATAACAAGAGAATGAAGGTCAATGCCTTGGAACAGGGCCTGCGTTATTTAAACCAACAAGAACCATCAGGAATCCATGATAGCAGAGTACTTAAACCAAATCCTTTTCCTTCAATCGTTTGAATCCATTTTGAATGATGAGTTGAAATGTGACACAAATCAAATTAGATCATTCAAACTAGTTCGAAAGATTGCCAACAGCTCAATGGCTAAGGCATCTCCTACCTCTTCTCTTATAAAGAGTGGTAGGTTCGAATCTCCGTTGATATTCTAAAAAAGGGAAAAAACTAATCTGAGAGATAAATAATAAATCCACTTCCCTTGTTACCATCCTATGCACTTTCATTTGTCTTTTATTGCATGCAGTTGCAGGAACCAGCAAGGAAAAGCCAAAGGCTTAGCGACAAAATTACTGCCCTTCAAAAGCTGGTTTCCCCTTACGGCAAGGTTGGTAATATTTATTGCTTAGAAAATGGAGCTTATTTTTCCTCTAAAAGAGAACAACAAAATTTTCCTTTCGTAAAACGGTATAACTTTTTGTTTACTTATCGTAGACTGATACTGCATCTGTTCTTCAAGAAGCCTGTCTTTATATCAAGCTCGTTCAAGAACATATCCAGGTACAATTCTTGGCAAATTCTCTCATTTTATGCCATGATCTTTCCCATTGTTGCCATATTTTGGGTTGTTCCTTCTCTTTTTTGGATTATCATTATACTACAGGAATGATGATGAACATTGATGGATTCAACAAGAAACATATGATAAAATTTTGAAGTTTATTGCTTAAATATTCTTGTTTGTTAAATATGGTGGTTTGAAGCTTGAAATATGTAAACTTTTTTTCTGGGTTTGGAGCAGAATCTACTTCAGTTGCAGAGTTGCTCATATAAAAGCCTCAAGGTAAAACCATAAAAGATTTTCAACAAGAGGAGAAGGTTGTAAAAGTTACCTCTACACTTGGGTTTGCCTGAAACTTTGATTCTTCTACAGGGAATTCGACAGAAGGAAGAAGGTCTAAGAAGTGAAGGATTATGTTTGGTTCCTGTGACTTTTACTCAGAAAATACCCATTTGATTTTACACACCCTCATATTGATTTACTTTTTTCTCTCTCTGGAGAGGGGGTTGGGGGGCATTTCTAGTAAATTTGGTGTCCTGAGTTGTGAATTCGGTATGACTATGAATATGACGCATCAAAACGACTTGTCGGTTCACCAACCTCGTCTTGTGGGCTAGTTTTCAATGAAATTATAAATGATTCTGCGCGTAGGGTTCAATTCAAATAAGATACCAATTTTGTCCCAAGTTTAACGGTTTGTGGGTTGCGTCTTGAATGGAATAATTGCAGAGAAAGGGTTATAGAAATAGATATTTGAGGAATAGGATCTGTGAACAAGAATAAATAAAATTTAATAATTATAAAAATAATGTTTTTTTTTCTTTTCTTAATTTGAGGATAGACCCTTGGGAAATAGAAAATGTTTTTTTTTTTTTTTATACACACGAGAAGGGAATAGTATTCTCAGGAAAAAGAGAAGAAAGTAGAAAGTGTTTTATCCAGGAATTGACATGCACCGTTTCTTTTGATTGACCTTGTAGCATTTATTATCTACATTTATATAGCATTATCAACTTAGGCTAAAGCACGTTCATCCAACCATGAGGGTGAGAGTTCGAATTTCCACCCCATAGGTTATACTAAAAATAATAAAAATAAAAGTTCTTAATTCATCAAATTGAATAAAAAAAATTATACATATTTAAGATTCATATTGGTCAAAATCAATATAGATTTTTTTAATGAGTACAGCAATATATGGGGGTGGGAGATCGATTACGACCTCTCRGAGATATACGTTTGCTTTGACCAATATATCAATATAGAATATAATCCATCAATAAAATCATACATGAATTATAATAAAAATATAAGAAAGTAAATTACAAAAATACTAACATTCAGTCATAAAAAAACATCTGATACTTGATTATATAATTGAGAAGTATACACGTACATCAAATATAAGGGCGGGAATTTAAATAAGAAAGATTGAGTTGCTTAACTATCCAACTACGTTTACATTTCTAGTATTTATAAAAAAATTTAGAAAAAATAAGACTCAATTGAGTAAGGTTAAATTTGACTCCACAAGTTAAATATAAATATATTTTGGATAAAACTAAATTAAATGAATAGGAGGAATCAAGCTTGCAAATCAACTCAATATTCACCGACCAATCTTGGAATCTGATTCCCTCACAGCACTCAATATGATTTTTTTTTTTAAGAAATTGAAGATATCAGTGAAAATTGAACGTGGATCAAAGATATGTACGAGCTTTCTTCCTTTGAAGAAGCGGTGTTAGAAGATGCTCTCAGAAGAAATAATTTCATAGCCCATAACCTAATTTCTAAAGCCATTTTTTTCATATATGAGACGTGTGTCGACTATATCTTAAATATCTACCTGGTTTATACAAAATGTCGGATAGGGAATTTGTCTCAAATGTAGCTTAAGTGATACCCTTTCTTAATTAATAATTTTTATTACGAGCAAGTTTAATAGTAATTGACATATACACCTTTACTAGTTCGAGGTTGGATTTTTCATATCCTAAATTGTTGTACTAGGAAAAAGAATTTCATCCTATCTAAAAAAAATAGACGTATAAATTATAAGGTATTTGGCTATTTGTTTTTCTTTTTTCTAAATGAAAATTGGATGCTTTTCATGCATTGAGGTGGGACCGAAATGATACCCACCGCTAAAATTGGGTGGAGCCAAATTATTGGTAGAATGTTCGGCTTCTTAACCGTCACGGTGATATTAGCAAGCTCCCCCAGGGTGAATCGCTTCCACAAACTTATTATTAATATTAATATTAATAAAACCATTATTATTTATTTATATAATATTTGCTTTTAATATCAGCGTCGAATCACTTTCGCAGCCCTCGTTTTTCATCCATCCTCCTCTACAGCCTCTCTTCTATCATCTCGCTCGAGGGAGCCCTAAATTTTCTCAACGTTTCTCGCCTTTTCTTTCGCTTTCTCGCCTATAATTTTCTCGGGAAAATGGTGAGCATTTCTTCCTATTATCTGCGCTTGCTCACCTCTATATTTGGCATATTTTCTTGCATTTTTTAAAAAATATTTATAGGTTTTGTTTCTTTAGTTTTATTTTAGTTGTTCCTCCTCGCGTTTTTGTATTCGATCCGTGTGATTTTTGGCTATTTTGAAATGGAATCCTTGTAAATCGCTCTACCGATTGGTGGTTAATAATTTTTCATCTCGCTGCTCATTGTGGTCCGCTTGTTTTTTACTTCATTGGCCCTAGATTGTTGATCTTGTTGGCATCCTAGTGCTTGATCTCTGTTACCTTTTTTTTTTTTTTTTTAAATATGTGAGTGCCATACACATGTAAGCGAGTGGGTAAAGCATTATCCATCATTGATGAAGTAAAAAACTTATTACACTCTCACTCATTTATTGCTGTTCTCACTGGGGCCTTGTAACTGTACTCTGTTTTCCAATGATAGGTTTTTTTAAGGTTATATTAGTACATTGGTTGGTTTTTGTGGAAGGAAGATTTATGTATAGGTCGCGTTCTTTTATCTATCTTTGCATTATTTTTGTAATTTGTCCACGGCTTTACCTTTTGCACATTTAATGTAGTTTGATTCTGTCTGCTCCATCTCAGTGGTTTATGCACATGCATTTGTGTTCGTTGAAAGAGTATGATGATTCATCACAAATTCATAAGGGTCATGAAGAATAGAGAATTGATTTAAAATCTTGGCCTCCGGAGCTTCACACCTTCCATCTGAAAACCCTCAAAAAACCACTTTAGACCTTATATGTCTAGAACTTTACACCACCTTTTAAGAGAAAAACCTTTTGAGGTATGCCTTTCAATAAAGACTTATTCTATTATGAAAAATTTGTTTCCGGCAAAGATTTGTTACATACAGATACAGCTCCATCTTGTTTGAAAAAATAAATATTAGACTTCTGACAATTACACCAACACAAGGAAGGAAGTCCTTACTCCTTGGTTATAACTTTGTCAAATCAAATGTAAGTCTCTCTTCATGTCTTTCTTTAGCCAGCTTTCTATTTGGAGTTGGGTATGATGAGAAGATCTCTGCTATAGTGAGACCATCGTCTCGTTCCTCAAATTCCTAGACTGTATAGCCCTGTTAGTATAGCCTCCAGAATTCATGAAGTTTGGGATGATGGAAATCGTTGGAATCTTAATTTTAGGTTGGTGTGTGCTTTGAATGCCATTTTCGATTTGTTTCACAAAAACTATTGATACTCCGTGAGCTGTGTCCAAAATGCTCTTGTCCAGCTGGGGTTAGCCCATTTGATTTTTATCTATTTTTGTGCCAGTGTGAATTTTGTTACATGAAAGAAACTATTGGATGTTTCAAGGAGAATCTTGAAATGAAATTGAGGGTTGAGATTCTTGCTTTTTTTCCTTTCTTGCCTTTTTGGAGATCTTATTTGGCTAAAAAATGTATAATTACTCTCCCTCTCCCTATAGCTAGATGGCGAGGGCTTTTTCTTCCCACACTCTCCTCCCCCAGGAAGAAGAGTAAAGAAAAAGAAGGAATCAGTAATGGTTATTATTACAAGCGTTTGGTGGAGTAATTATTTGATCTTCTTGTAGTTTAAAGAAATGAAGCTTCACAGCCCCCAACTCAATTTTCACGCTCCAACCAAGTATCTGTTCATCAAATTTGAGCTGAATGCTCGAACTATCTAGCAAAGAGATCGACTTGTTATAGAAATGGGAAATTGGTTCCACTTTCCTCCATCCTTGTCTAACCTGCCCTGGACTTCTACTATGGTTTGAATTCATGGATACCATGGAGATTAAGTTCTCTGAGTTGTAATATATATTTGTAAATCAATTTATCACAGGCAAATGCAGCATCAGGGATGGCTGTGCACGATGATTGCAAGCTTAGGTTTCTGGATTTGAAGGCAAAAAGAACCTACCGTTCTATAGTTTTCAAGATTGAGGAAAAACAGAAGCAGGTTTTGGTGGAAAAGCTTGGCGAACCATCTCAAAGTTATGATGATTTTGCTGCCAGCCTCCCTGCTGATGAATGCCGATATGCAGTCTACGACTTCGATTTTGTGACTGAAGAGAATTGCCAAAAGAGCAGGATCATATTCATTGCATGGTAAATGTACCATATAAATAACCTTTTCACTCTACCATCTCCATGTTTGTTCGAATCAGTTCTCTCTCATTTTATGAATCTATACGCATTGCGTTTGGACTCATCGTTTATGACTGTGATCTATGAAGGTCTCCCGATACAGCAAAGGTGAGAAGCAAGATGATCTATGCAAGCTCAAAGGATAGGTTCAAGAGGGAGTTGGATGGGATTCAAGTGGAGTTACAAGCAACTGATCCTACCGAGATGGGGCTCGATGTTATCAGAAGTCGGTCCGCCTGAGTCATGTTAGCTGCTGGCCTTGATTACGTGAAATGTTCATAGATTGTGGGCTCCAAACTTGCTTTTTTATGCTTATTATATTCGCATGTCCTTAAAGTTCTTTTCTTCTACCTAAGAGTTGTTCTAAGGATGACTGTTCTTTGGCTTTCGTGAATTTTTAACATGGTTGGATATTTATGTATGGCTGTGGGGTTATACTGCCGAAATACATATGCAGGTAAATATGGATTAATGCCAGTTCGAGTATATGAGTTTGGTTTTATCATTATGAGGAGAATCGGTTGGAATAATTTGCCATGATTTTCGAGTTTCTCATGTTCCATTTTATCATTCTATTCAAATTTCATGTCCCACTACTAATTTGCCTTGTGAATTAAGATCTGACGAGCAGTTTCTGTAAAATGGAGTTTTTAAATTTAATTCTTTGGGTGTGGGGATGACACTTTTCTGGTGGTTTACGACTCTGATTTTGAATTACTACCTGGAGTTTCATGGTTTTGCAGACAATTGGATGGTTCGAACAGAGAAATTTCACTATGTATATTTGTTAAAATATCACAATTTTTTCTAAATATAAGTATAAATTTGATTTTTTTTTTTTCAGTGAACTTTATATTACTTTTAACTGGATTCGGATTGTATTAGTTGCATCAACTTAATTCACTTGCAATTTGTCGAAGCTGATAAATTATAACCATTTCATCTCTCATTTATTATATAATGTTGTATCTTTTGCTTCAAAAACAAGAAAAAAGACACTACAATACAGCAATTTGGAATCCTCATTTTGGTCAACCGGCCATCAAAGCTTTTACTCGAGGGGTGCTCTTGGCCCTTTGACTATAGTTCAAGTATATAAGATAACATCTATTACCATCTTAAAATTGATGGTTTGATTTTTTACTAGCAATTGTTGGATTAACATGAAAACAAACGATGATTCATAGGTTTTAGGGGAAAAAATCAAAGCTTCAGAAAGGTATAATTTATATTCTTTTTTTAAAAGTATAATTTAGAGTTCAGTAACTGTTTCAATTTAAAAAAAAAAAAAAAAAAAAAAAAAACTGTTTCAATTTTTACAGAGGAAAGGGGATGAAATTCGAAGGCAGCAAATGAATTTACTAGTTATTTATATAACAATCAAGCAAAGTCTCAACAAAGGGTCTATAGCTCAGTGGTAGAGCATTTGACTGCAGATCAAGAGGTCACCGGTTCGAACCCGGTTGGGCCCTTGTTTTTATTTATTATTTATTCTCATCTATTGTTTTTAGAGCGTGTGTCTGTTAACTTCTAAAATACAATCCATCAAGATCAAGATAGTTTTAGTATACAAATGACGAAAACATTAGAAATTCAAATCCTCTCACTAACCGGTGACCTCTTGTTTTTATTTATTATTTATTCTCATCTATTGTTTTTAGAGCGTGTGTCTGTTAACTTCTAAAATACAATCCATCAAGATCAAGATAGTTTTAGTATACAAATGACGAAAACATTAGAAATTCAAATCCTCTCACTTGCATATGGTTGAACTAAAAAAAATTAATAAATAAAAAACGGAGACTTCTCGAAAACATAATTCATAACAGTTTAAGTTACCCTACCAAACTGTGAAATCTTTATATGCCTCCAGTGCCTAATTTAAGAACCCAATCAACTCAAAATTGTTTCAAAACTCTAAGGTGACACAAACAATTCCATTACTCTCCCAAAGAGGGTCTATAAAATACCTTTAAGATAAGAAAAGACCAATAGGAAGCAGACAGGTCCCCAGAAATACTTGTTTAGAGTTGAATCATTTGGCCAAAAGAAAAAATAATACAATTCTATTTAGTTTCAGAAATTAAAATCATTAATCTATTTTAGACACTCATAACCTTTTCATTTAATACAATTAAGGAACGTCATCATCAAAATTGATTCTGATTCTAACCATCTTCTGCATAGTGGAATCTTTCACTGCCTTAAAACTCAACCACAAAATTCAGAAAATAAATTTTCATAAATCATCGAAATACAAATCAAGTAATCACTTAAAATCATCTCTCATGAACATGAGCTACTGATACAGATTCTAAAAGTAAAACATTTCTGCAAAAATTGGTTGGAATTCTATCAAATCCCATTCTGCTGCTCACCATTGTATCTTCCTTCAGTCTCATAAATCACAATCAACCAGCCAACCCTACTCTTTTGCCCGAGTTTGAGATGAGAGAGGCTTTAAAACAGGTTTCTTCCCATGGTTAAACTGAAGACAGGGTAAAGCAAATTAGAAAACAATTGAAAATTTTATTGAGCAACATGCACTATAAGAAAATGGACCGGTTGAGAGAAAAACAAGGATAATCCATTTACAGGGATGTCAATATGAAGATATACATATCCAGAGAATCTCTACTTTCTTTTTTTTTTCTTGAGTGGGGTCTTAACTTAGTTTTCAAGCATGTGCCTGTGTATAAATTTGAAGGATGACAAGCACAAAATGAAAACAGTACTTGAGAAGGGAGGCTATCTCAAAAACCCAAAAAGAAAGCAAAGAAGTTTAGATAACAGATTCTAGAATTCTAGATAGAAGGATTCTGTTTAACGCCTACGGAACTCCACAAGAGTAGTAATTGTTTCTATACATCGGAATCTGTTAGGACTTCCATTAAAAGAAACTTGAATGATAGAGAGGTATGTACAAAGTTGGAGGATTTTAGAGCCTCGAATTCGGAGGGATGTGGAGAAATTCTCTTACATATCCTTCTTTGAGCACATTAAAATAAACTCCTGCCTGAAAAGTTTGGCAAACTGAGCTTGTAAACTAAGGTTTCTAAGAAGGTCTAGTTTTCATCATCTTCAGGTCTTCTTCCCCCAAAAAAGGTTGGATATTTCTTATGCTAGAGCTAAGAGAAAAATCAGTATCATTTTTTTTTTCTAATAAAAAACATGCTGTTTCTCAAGCTACCTTCACAAGAACCAATACTTTAAATATTGCTCATTCTTGTATCTTACAATTTTCCTCACCAAGAGGGTGAAAGGGGAGCTGGAGTATTGGATCCAGGTGTATGCTAGTATGCTGTCCATGGAATGGCAATGATTATGGTAGCAGTAGTGATGGGGACCATAAGATTTCTGTTTGTCAACATGCAATGCTATCTACATGCAAGCTATCAATAAATCTAAACATATAATCACAAGTTAGACCTGAAAAGATATTTCGGTCAATTTACCAAAACTCACCAGTCATGAAGAGAGGAATACATTAGAGCGCCACGAGAAAACTTCCAACTTTTGGACTTCACTTTTCAATAACTGTATGTAATTTTCCAATGTATCTGCCTGTTCATTTATTATATCACTTGAGATAGTATCATTTGCTAGGTTTACAGCTGCCATTTGTGAAATTTGAAAGTTCTCCGCAGTCCGTTGAAGCTTCTTTGTAGTTTCTTCCTCCCCCAGCATCATAAGTGAAACCAATAAAGATTTAAGCTCAGACCTAGCCCCAGCAGTCAGAGACATGCCCTTTAAATGCTCTACAAGAGCCATCTCCTCGCCAGGACTACAAATGTAAAATAATCATGTCATTTTGTGAGTGACAAGATGCATTAGTCAGAAAGGGAAATGATCAGTAAAAATACCTTCCTGGACGGATTTTTCCTCTACTTTTCTGACGTCTTGCCTCCCTGGACTTCCTACCTGCAGTTGTGCTCATGGAAACAGCTGAGCTCCTTCTACTCCTGTCATAAATTGAGGAAGGTACTAAAAATCAATATTCATAGAAGGATGGACTAGACTAATTGAAGTTATAACACCTTCTCCAAGTTTGCTTATGACACATATGCTAATTGCAGACTGATATTTGATCTTCATGTACATACATATGTTTTGAGTTTGAAGAAATAAAGCTTGAACGAGGAGAATTAAACATACAGAAAGAGGAAAGAATCTTTTTCAAAAAAAAAAAAAAATTGAAGAACAAGCAAAAATGTCTGATAGCTAATTGTCCTGGATCAGCCAGTTATCTGAAACTCACAAATTTTAATCTTGCCGTATCAAAATATTCAAACCATACCTACAAGACCAGAAGGATCAAAATTGATCTGTTGAACAGTTGAGAAATTGATTCACCTAGCGCGGTGGAATTTCCATATAAAGTTCAATGCCTAAAGCAATTACTCATATTTGCAAATTCAAAATTAAAACTGAAGGGCCATATTCATCTGAAGATTTAACAGTATATGACAATATGAGCAAGCATCAAAATAATGACATCAGCAATTTTCAAGTACAACTGTACAAGGTAGATTAGGACTTCTATAAGGAATAGTTATTTTAGAGAAGCATAAAAGAAACTAAGCAAAGTCCATTGAACTAAATTAAGTATCAAGGGTTTAAATGTTTTCTATCTATCAAGGTCTCATCCAATTACATCTTATTTTCCATATTCAATTAACGTTTCCTATCATCCAAAAGTTGTATAGCCAAACAGGAAAATCTAATTTCTAGAGAGGGACTTTGTTAATATCAAAAGAACATGAGCGAAGCAGTATGATAAAGAATTTTAGAACACATACCCAGTTGAGTAAGCACTCATTCCACTCAAATTACTGCTAGCTTCTGATGCAGTATCATCATCAAGATTATTCATTGAACTTTCCTCTGACTTGATTTTAGCAGCAAGAAGTAATCTTCTTTGCCGAACAGCTAAGTATCGAGTTAAATACTTCCCTACTTTCTCCAACCCTTCCTCATATTCACCAATAAGCATGCTTGCACATTCTGCAGATGCATTCTTCAGTTCTGAAACTAAATCTTCTCTCTGATGCATAAAAGCGACTCTCAAAGCCTCTTCCCAGTCCCTGGCGTTAATTAACAAAGCCACCCCACGGTTAATATCCCCACAATACTCCAGGGCAATTTTAGCAGCTTCTCCTGGTTTACCAAGAGCTTGAAGCTCTTCACAGAGTTCATGAGCCAATTGTAATATTTCATCTTCTCTCATTTTAAGCAACCCAGCAACTATAAACACCTGACTCCAGTTAGCACTAGCACGATATGACTTCAAAGCCTTTTCCAAATTGGAACAGCAGAGATAAGTTTCCGCAGCATCCTCAAAACTTTTCTCGTCGCTAAGATAATCACCCCATGCCTCAAGGACTATTCTCCTCTTAGATTTATCTGTGATCAATTGAAGTCCCAGAGGGAATAACTGAGGGTTTTTCTTCATGAGGTTCATACAATCAGAAAAATGAGCCTCTCCAGCTGAAACAATATGTTTTAGAGCTTTCTCAAATCTTGACAACCTTAGGTCAATGTTATAGCACATTAAGAGTAATGGCATATTTTCTAGTTCCTGGAGGTAAGGGATAAATTCTTTTGGATCCCGCTGTGAGTGTATTGCCACAATAGCAGCAAGTTTTAAATCATAAAGGCCTAAAGCCGTCTCAAAAACAGCCTTGGGATCAGCCAACCACAAGAGATGTTTCAGAGCTTCCTCTGCAGAAGGATAAGATGTTCTCCTTGAGTCATCAGAATTTAACAGTTCAATTTCACGAATAACTTTTATCCTTTCCAAAGCTTCTTCAAGTGCTGGTGGATCACTACGTGCAAGGGTAGTCAAAATGCATAGCTCCCTTGCTGAACTTTCAGTCATATGCTCCTCAACAGCCCTCCTTATGGCCAACAGGACTGAAGAAACCTTATTCTTTACATGAGAATCTTTAGATTTGCTCAATGTTCCAACTTTACAGCTATCCGTACATGAATGGGATATGAAGTTTTTATACAGTGTCTCTGTTACATTTTCATTCTTTATGGCACAAACAAATTCAGTGATGTAGTTAAAATTATTAACTTGCTTCACAAATTCTGGGGCAGACTGGATAAATGCTTGTAGACCACAGAAATCAACAATGACATTAAAATCTATCCTATGACGCCTCACCATGAGAAGTGCATCTCTGAAGCGCCCTTGGATCAATCCATTAATGATAGATGCTAGCACCAACTTTCTTGGATATATGCACTCTAGATTTCCTCGAGTTGTTTGTAATATCACAGCAGCAGCATCACCGTGCATAACACCAACAATTTTGGCACTTCTTTCCCATATATAGATAAAGTTTCTATTTTCTTCTTCTCTGCCCGGGCGACTAGCTTGGAGAAAGTTGTATTTCTCTTCTATTTTTTCATGCAATACATCCAAAATGTCAAGAATAAAAAGCATATCCTGTTTAGTAGCTAAAATCAAATGTGTAGTTATTTGGTCCCCCAATTTTGAGTAAAAAGAGAAACCACTGCAATTGTTGCAGACTACCAGCCGATTCAAATGAATCCTCCCAATATCATCGAGTCCAAAAAGAAAGGGCTTTAATAACCCATTATTATCCACCAAAGCCACACTCATCCAGGGACAAGATGATGAAAAACTCTTATCCTCCTGTTTGAAAAATTCACCAGAAAAGCCTGACCTAGATGTATACTTCAGAACTTCCCCACCACTAAGCTGGACAAACGCAGTACAATTCTCAGCAGGATTTGGAGCAACACAGATAACTGGTCCTTCAATAAATTTTCGATCAGAAATCCTTGCATGCCAACCAGAACATGTGGGTAATCCTAGAACATGATTCTTAGAACATTCAAGATCAATTTCTAATAAACAAAATCCAAGAGGCTCATCATTGGGGGATCCTTGAGAAATATAATTATAGTCCTCAAATCCATTATGAGAAACAACAAGAAGTTTATGCAAGTCCAACCAGACAAGATGCTGAAAGGAGCCAAATGTTGAATCAGAAATTGAAGCTTCAACATAAAACTCCTTTCCTTCTAGTTCTTCCCAGACATCAGCCGCAGGAAGCTCTACAGTGCATAAAAGGCCATCTGATAAAAAAGCAGCCAAACAGTTCTTAGAATTCTTAGAGTAAAAGGCCACATCACGGACAGCACTCGAAAATTTCAAGCTGAATAAATACAGAGGAGGTGGCATGAGAGATATAGAAAGGGGAGTCACAAGTATCTTTCCATCATCAATAACCAATGCTGTAGAGTTCTCCACAACAGCTGAAATCCATATGAAGTTATACATTGTAATTCGTCCATGAAGAGTCCAACAAAATAACCGAAGAGGCCTTGTTGGATCCCATACAAACCTAACCACATCCTGCTTTGAGTACCGAATTTCATGCTTTAAGTACCAATGATTATTGCTGAAAAACCAGATCTTTACAGAATCATAGTTTTCACATCTGACAATAGCTGCAAGAAGATCTGAACTGCAATTCCACTTTAAAAGTTCAACTTTTGTACCAATTTGCTCATTAATACAAAAAGAACTTCTTTCTAATCCATTCCTTTCGTAAAATACTACAGTAGGACATTCAGTTTCACTTTTCCTATCATAAACAGCAGCAATTTTCGCTCCACTGGGCATCCAGTCCAGAGCTCCACCCACAAAGTTTTTTGATTCAGATGAAGCATGCAAGGAGCCTGCATCTCGCTCCCAGATCTTGAGCCTCTTGAGCGCAGTATTTGAATTTTCTACATCACACAGTGTTACAAAGTACCTCCCATCACCTCGCCAAGAAATGGAACTATCAAAATCATTTTGCTCTGAAAAGTTCGGTTCACCTGAAGACATGGTCTAATCATTATTTTAACAAAATATTAGAATTATGATACTTTTTCTAATTTAACAATGGATGGCTATAAGAACCAGAGAACAGCAATTAGAACCTTGCAGCCAACAAATATCATCAAGTAATTGAATTTCTCTTCTATAATTCACATTTAAATATAGTTCGTCAACGCCCTTTGGAGATAGAGATAGTAAGTATTTTGAAGTTGGCTATACACATATTGAGAGAGACAAAATATAACATAAAACACCCCCTGCAGTCAAAGTATGTAAGAAGTCCTTACGTACGTCAACACACCTTCAGGAATATCCTCGAGTGTGGTCTCATACATCAAATCCCAATCATGAGTCATTACTAAAATCTGCCCAAGCCCAGAAATTACGCATAACAAGTCACCATCTGGACTAGGTGAGATGCGTTTCACACCACCCTCCACCCTGCCAACAACTTCACTCCCATGGCCATCCATGGAAACCAGCAAAAGAACTCCATTGCGAGTTCCCACTATCAGAGCTTCTTTCTCCATCAAATAATCGAAGGACGTAACATAGTCCCCTGTTTCCACATCAACATGATGAACTTCTTCAGGGAACACGGCTGCGCTCTTCACTCTTTCAATCTGGCACATTTAAACAGAAAAAAAAAACGAAAATAATAAGCGCACACAGCAGAGTATATCACTTGACTCCTAACAACCCAAATATTTCTTCCATAACTCGATGGGTTATCATTTCAAACGAAAAGAAGATGAAATTGCAAAACGAGAGGGTAAGAGCTCACCTGGAACGAAGCGAGCTGAGCAGTGTATATGAAATTGGCGGAGGAGAGAAAGAAAATACGACTCCTCTCAATGTCGAAGGCGGAAAACTGTATGAATTCTTCATCCGTTTGTAATTCGATTTTCAGAGAGAGGTCCGAGTATAGCTTCAAGTTATTCATCTCGCAGCACAGAAGTAGATACCTCGAATCTTCAGAGAGTTAGGGTTTTAGTGGGTTTGAACTTCGAAGAACGGCGGCGTTATACGAACGGCGCCGACGGCCGACTGCCGCTGGTTATATAACCTAGTCCTCTGCTCTCAGCTCTCTATGGATCGGCCCGCCGTGCTTCTTTTTCCGGTTCGTTTCGTACGTCTTTTGATTCCGTTTCTTTTTGTTATTGTTATTTACAAAAAGAGGTGACGAAACCAAGTTAGAAACAATATTTGATTTTAAGATTTTACTCAGGTTGGCAATGGTATTTTATTTCTTTTACTTTTTAGTACCATGATATAGGGGATTGAATTTTCCCTCACAGAAATCAGCCACGTATCTTAATTATAGTCTTTTTTTTATTAGCTTAAATTTAGTTTATTTATTCTTAATCTAATATCAAGATCTTGTGTTCAAACCATTCCATTGTTAAAAGAATTTGTTATTTGAGAAATTTTATTCTCTCAAAATCACAAATGACTTACCCATATATTTTTGGTCCAAAATAAAAATGGAAACTTTCTTGAATTTGTTTCATGTTGCTTGCATCCCATTTACAGTAGCCTGGTATCGCCAAAGAATCTAAAACTTCCTTTTGTCGTTCGCGGCACAGCATGTTAATTAGTGGGCTACGTGAAGGGTATTTTTGTCATTCCGGCCAAATGACTTTACCCATATCTGGCTACCTAAAAAATAATTAGGTAATATTGATCATATATGACCACTTCTTTATTTTGTTAGTGAAAGTTAGTGGTATATTTTTTTTTATATCTGTGATTGTACGAACCAACTTGAAAACTCGTGCAAAAAAGTTAGAACCAATATTTGATTTAAGAACTAATCAAATATCTTTTTTTTTTTTTAGTTTTTTTGCCCAAAGACTATACTAATGGATAACTACGTTGGTTAGAGCACACCACCAAGCACAAATACGCTGTCAAAACCAATCGACCATTTAGGAACTAATTTCAAAAGGCTTAGTTTCTATCTTATTCTGTCTTTTAGAGCAAACATTCAATAAAATTACATTTGAATGACCATTTTCATAATTTAATTATTCTAATACCCTTAGTTTATTTTCATGGATACTCTATTCTTTTAGAATAATTGTAGTTATTCTTCTCCCAAAAAAACCATAAGCTTGTGAATACTTATTAGTAGCCTGATTATAAGAGTTGAAAACAAAAAGATACTTTCTAAACAATCTTACATGCAATCGTAAATGGACTCATTAGCATGAAAACAATCTTTAGAAATATTTAAACCATAGCATTAATAAAGTACGAATAAATAAATTTTCCTGTCAAATTCAAACTCAACTTACTTCCCTAACCTGTAAATCAAATACTTGGCCAATACAATATCATGCAGTCCAATAAGTCTATAGCCATTCTAGCAGTTTTCACAAACAAAATAAGATAATAGATAGTAGGAAAACAAACCTTCAACGAATGAGCATCCAATGCGGTTCCTTTTCATTTCAACCTAAAAATGGTTAGTGTACTTACATTTAGAAGGGTAAAGTGAATTCGAGAAACTATTTCTAGCAGGCGGAGAAAGATGATGAAGAACAAGACAAAACAATGTCAGCTACCAAGAAAGATGGGGAAGACCTTATCTTTACAAATCCCTCAACAAACTGAAACCTGATAACGCCCTCACTCAACAAATCCAATTCCAATGAGGTCTCAAATCAATCTTTTTCTCACTCTGCAAATGTTGTTTATCTAATTCCTAGCCGCAATTAGCTATCTACCACTTAGCAAAACTGGCGAAACTACCGCGCCTAAACAGTATGAAGTAAGCTATCTGTACATTTGAGGCTTCTCCCACAACTAAAAACTGACTCTAATTTTCCTGTGATTTTACTGATCCTATTGTAAAGAAGACTCGTCGAGTTTGATTCCCTTTTCGTTTACTGCTTGCAGAACAGCACTCGTATCTCCTCTATTTTTACATATGTTATAGTATGATTTCCACAGCTGAACAGAAAATGGGTATACTGATAAAGCTCTCTTGTGAAACCTCTCTGTTATGGCTTCAAAACCTTTGACATTGACTAGAATATTGGCAGCTTCTGCCCATATGAACTCTGGTGGTATTGGGACAGCATTGAGAATTGCACTGATCAAATTTGAGCTGGCCCAGAAAATAAGGCTGGCAGAGGCAACTTGGGAAGAGTCGTTACCACTGAATACTTGCTTGCAGACAGAAAATAGTAACTGATAATTAGAAGGCAACATTTCCAAGATGGTTTCTACGAAATCCACCAATTCCTTTGGTTTGCTAAATTTTGGGGGTAAAAGGGTTGGCCCATACCAGACTTCAAGAATACAGTTCACTAGAGAAACATCTGGAGAAATTGGAGACAACATGTTGCTCACAAGAAGCTGAACTCTTGGCTTCTTGATATTGTTGATGAATTTTCTGGATAATGGCTCAGGGACAGGGAAAGCTCGCACGTCATTGAGATAACCCTCTAAAATGCTCCTTATTCCACCAATAGAAGCAGCCTCATTCAGCAAGGATTCATCAGTAAGCAAAAACATAGCATACTCTCTCATGCAATGTTTAAAAGTCCCAGATCCAGCAGCCTTCAAAGCATGGTCAAAGGCCAAACGTGCTTCTAATTGGTCATTCTGCAGTAACTTATGAACAGAAAGATTAAGATACCAAAACACTACATCCATCTCGTTGGGACTGCAATCTAATGCATGTAAAATTGATCCTGAATCTGGCAAGTGCAAGGAGTTGCAATCACTATTATCCAATATTCTAGTTTGACAACAATCCATCTTTGAAGCAGAGTCAAACCAGCGCACCATTAGTTCTTTAGCATATTTGAATCTCCCATTCTGAAGTAAATATTCAGCATATTGATTCCAGATGCAGTGGACCCCAGGTACTTCTTTTGGCCAGTTCCTGATCGCTTCTTCAAATGCCACAACAGTCTCATCCCCAAAGTCATGTCCATTTCCCCGCACTTGAAGTAAAAGAAGTTCTAAGCAAGACGGATGGAGTTTAACATATTTATCCAACAAGTTCCTACTGAATCCTACGCCGTCAAATGCCATCAAGCACCTTATATGATTGACAGCAAACATTTGAACAGATTTTTGGTAGCTTTTACTTTCAAGTGATTCATTGTTCAAGCATGAATCAACAAAATCTACGGCTTTCTTGACCACCCTAGAAGCCCTCTGCTTCTCACCATCTGTCAATTGAATGGTAGGCCATTCAATCTCGACCAGTTCTTTCTCACATTCAAGCTGCTGCACTACAGCATGAGGCAGTTTCCTGTAAATAACTAAATACACAACACAAACCCAGAAAATACATTTGTCAGATATATTTAAGCATGTGAGCATATCAGAATGTGTAAAAGAATAAGGCTCATCAGAATCCATTGCAACTCGAATAAGTCCAAAAATCCTCTGAATAGCCTTCTCAACATTCCCGGACATGCACAAACAATTTGTCGTCTGTAGAATCAGGTCTAAGATATAGGCACTAGCATGTTTCCCATCCAAGTTATGAGTAAATCTATTGTTGCAGAGTGCAGAAAGTGCAGCATCATACGCAGCCAATCGAGCATCAAGATTCATGCGACTGTTGATATACATGAGCCAGAGCTCATACGATTGCCCATTGTGCTTGACCTGAAGAACAAAAGCAAAGGGTTTCCACACAATGCTTGATTATGCGAGTGCGAAAATAAGCAATGGACAGAAGAGCCCACCAATTCAATCACAGTATGGGTGAAGAGATAAGTCTGCAATAATCATAAAGGTAATAAAAATAGGAGAGTTTTTTTTAATAATAAAAGAACAAAATAAAAGCAAAAAACCATACTAATGACAAACAGAAAGGTGAAAATGAAATCAAAGGTTTTCAAAGGTCATTGGTTTGATGCATGGTATATGCACAGCTGCCTTACAATTATTTTCATATTTATACAAAGATTGCTATCCTACAAAGACCCTGTTGAGTAAACTATACAAAGTCTATTAACCCATTATCCAGAACAGCTAATACTTCTAATTGCCAGAGAAATTTTCCTTAACACCATTTTTTGTTCCGTTGGCACCATTTGATTGTCCAAGATAGCCTCTAAGTATAGCACCCCAATAAGCCAGCTTTGTCATTCTCCCTCTCCAAGCAATGACAGCCTTTTCTGTTACTTCAAAAATTGATTGTTTTCAAAGAGCAAGTAACTTTGAGATGCATGACAATAAATTTTAGAGTTTTGGATCACTAAATCATCCATTCCTCGTATTTTAAACTTTGAACTTCCGGTTTTTTATGTCCTAAAATGTCTTAAGTCTTGTATAAATATAATATCACCAAGCAACAAATGGAAGAACATATAATGTTTTAGTCCTCACTTGCTAAAAACTGATGAAATCCAAAAAAAATATCTAAGGCTCGCTCTGGTTGACAGTTTAAGCATTCACTAAAATACTGAACAGTTTTTACTATATTTGATAAGAACAAAAACCTTTGACATTATGAATATGGTTTCATCTTTTTTTTACGAGAATCTTGTTTCATCTCTCTACCATATATATTTTAATAAATGAACTGAATCAAGATCTTTCAAGCTGTTTTTGTGGTACCATTTCCTATTCCGAAGTATATTCTACAGTACTGCAGGGAACAAATTTAAAGCATACCGCATAAGAGAACATGTCATCCTTCTCTCTTGTTGTAGTATAGCTGTAGAATACAAGGAGATAAACCGTCCAGATAGCTATAGATGCTGGATTATTCTCTACAGCACGTGATAGTACAAGAAGAGCCTGGAAATCCAAAAATCTCCAATTGTATTGCAACATAGTTCACACAAGCAAAAAAAAAACAGAAACAAGAAAACAAAATAAAAATACCTTTCTCATGCTCTCTCGACTGTTTGTTTCCTGGTTAAGAATAATTAGAGCTGTTTCCAGAGTTTGGTTCTCATCAGCCTGTTTCAGCTGACTCTACTTTGTAATAAGTTGGCACAAGTGAGATCATGGACCAAGAAAAGGAAAGATATGGTTAATAATACGTAGCAGAAAATTTTATAGTAATCGCAAGGAAAATCAGTACAAATGAGATAATGGACCAAAAAAACGTTTCATTTAAATGATAATGGACTGAACAACAGGAAGATGATTAGGGATCAGCACTCGGTGAAATGTAACAGAGACCTTCAAAGAGCAAAATGATAACTTCACAACAACTTAAAAGGGACAATTCTATGTAATACGGAAAAAGGAAACAATAAAAGCAAGGTCACACCTGTACAAGCATAACCAAAAAAAACTCCATCATACGCATACGATAACAATATGCAAAAAGGAGAAATTATAAAATAAAAATTAATAATATAAAAATAATATAAACCAACGTTTCCTTGTATAAAATAGTTCATATATCCTTTGCAAAAAAAAAAAAAAGTTCATATATAATGGCATACTTTAAAATACAGTAAGAAAAGTTATTGAGTTATCATAATTCAGACAAAATTGTATTTGAAATGAAGTTTCATTGAAGGAAGTGGCAAAGATGAAGTACTATAACCACAGCATCCGAAGAATGTGAATAAGATATTTCTAACCAAAAACACTATATGAAGTGCACGCATGACAGAGGAAGATGAGAGACAGAGAGAGTTAAATATGAATTAATTAGTAATATAGCAATAGAGTACCACATGTCAAAAAGAGAAAAATTATTCAACAGTGGACTGAACCAAGGGCGTATGTGAGGAGTAATAAACAAACCAATATTGTGCTTCCACTCTGAAAATATGATGACTGTCTATTCCAACTTCCCTTGGCCTCAATACGAGCATCGTGTAGAAATAGCCCATCAGCAGAAGCATCCTTTTGGAGCAAATTTGGTAACGTCAAAGAAATACTAAAAAAGTTTTGCCAGCATTGACTAATTTTCCGTACTAAAACAGGGTCATATGAATGTGAATCAGCTTTTAGAATATCTACGCCAACCAGGTAAGTTGGAGGAGTCAGATCTTCATACTTGAAGACTTTTGTTTCATCCGTAGAAGATGATAGTCCATTGCAAGATTCTGCAAAAGATGATGATGAAAAAGCTAAAAAATGTGAACCATCCAATTGAAAGAACATCAGAATTATCATACCAGAATGATTACTTTGACCATGCTGACACTGCCTCCTACTGCTATCAGAGTAGTCCTTCACGTGTTGCCAAGGACATTCATCATTGTTGCATTTTCCACGGAGTTCATACATGCAAAGTGGCAAAAATGGATCGATTTCAAGATCATCAATATAAGAGCCATCACTCTGATACGTAAGTCTGATGGCCTCATGTATAGAGTACTCTTTTAATTCTCTCCAGTGGATATGATCTACTTCCAGAGAAGCACCCTCCTCAGGAAAACCAAGATTAGAAAGACTCCCTCGGGTTCTAGTAAGCAAGACTTCTATACTAACCGAGGATATAGCCTTTATATGTTGCAAAACACTGTTCAAAGTCAGAGGTGTAGAACTAAAAGTTTTGGAGCAAGGACCTTCTCTATTGGATGGTTCATTGTCATCAGAGTCTGAAGAATCATGAGTCTCTAACAGAAAATTTTCAACATGACAACGATTATGGATGTCATCTGGGGTCTCACATCTATCTGTGCCTGCACAAAAACTGAATTATTAAAATAAAAATAATAAAACAAAGGAGGGGGTTTGAAACAACCGTGTAAATATTCCTAGTTCTCTAAATATTTTTTAATAATGTGAGTATCCAAAAAAGTTTAAAAAGTTCACATGCTCGCACAAAAGTGTAAATATTCTTAGCATACTCAGTTTTTCTCTAAATCTTTTTTAATAATTGTGAGTATCCAAAATAAAGTTTAAAAAGTACAAACGCAGACGAGGCAAAAAGACTGAACTTTAACATCATATAGTTAGCACATAATTTTTCAATATCGTATAGTTTTATTACATGTCCAACTAGGATATCAATAATAGTCAGCCCTAGTTTAAATAAGCATTTTCCCAATAATTCTCCATTCTAAGACAACAACATGACATCCAAAATCAGTCTTCATGAAGAGAACTGAAGTGATAATCAATGTTAAGTAGAATAGTGTTCACCTAAAATAACATGAAGAAAATGAGAACAAGAAAGGCTGTCTTTGAAAGAAAATAAAAGGTTAATAGAAATTTCAAAGGTGCATACCAAATGAACCATAACAGAAAAGATGAATTAGATAACTTGAAGGGCAGTCATAATCCACTTCAATTAAGATCGATCATATATGAAGAGGGATAAAAATCTCATTCCTGAAGATAAAGCCCAACCAGCAACTAGAGCTGTATGCATTATATGAACAGAAAGCATACCTCCAAAACCAAAATGCTGATCTCGCTTTCCTGATAGTAAAACATTCTCAGTCTTCTCACTTCTGAGGTCAACGTCATTTCCAACTGCTTGTCCTACTGTAGGTTCTGTATTCTTTTGCTGACTTTTGTCATTTTTGGCATCATTTTCAGCCCCCAGTTCCACCGTAGCCTGAATGTTATCACATGGACTACAAGACTTTGACAAATTTCTTGTACCTAGACGTGCAAATAGTTCAGACCTTAATTTTGCTTCTAGACGCAAAGAATCCTCGGTGTTATTGTCAGAGTGGTTTTTCTTCGACATATTACATGCCTCCATTTGATCATCTTCAAAGAATTTATTTCCCATATAGCATTCATCATAGGAATCAATCATTTCATGGTCAGAAGGAAATGACTCTTCATCTCCATCCACTGAAACATTTGGATCAGTGGATGGAGAGAGAATTCTATCTACAGTATTCTTGCCCTTAGAAGGCACTAAATCCAATGTATTACCACATAATTCAGAGCATGATCCAGGCTCAGACCCCAAATTTTGCCCATTCACGTGCAGGTTTGAAGTATTGATGGGAGTAGCATTTTCATGTTGCATATTTACACCATCCTGTTGCTGAGCAAAACTATTATATTCAGAATGCTTCTGATACGAAGGAGAAGCTCTGTTTGCATTTTCAGACATGCTATTTGAGTGATCCACACCAATTCTCATGTCGTCTTGCTGTCTTGAGGAACTAACTAAACCGGGATTATTCATGCAAAAAGAGTGAAAATGAGCTGAAAATAATTCTCTCTTGTGATAAAGATCAAGACATCTAGAGTTAGCCTCAATCAAAGCCCTTTGAGCTCTAGAATAAATTTTGAAAGCATTTCTTTCTTCGATTTCACATCGGCGCCTGAAATCTTGTGCTTCTTCCAGCTCCTTGTCTAGAGACTCCTCCACTTCAAATAGTGATTGGAGATCAAAACTGCTGGAGCCCATGCAACTTGAAGAATTACCAAAGACATTTCCAGTGCTTTTATTGTTGATCAACGACTACAATAGAAATAAATTTAGAGGGAATCCATGCAACTATAATAAAATATGAACACCAAAAATATTACAGTTGAGCCTGAAGATAGACCTTAAAGAAACTACTGAATGACTCGTGTATCTTGACATGGGATGCTGATTGAGGACATGTTCCTTCAAAATGTTTTGCAGTTGAAGCAAATGGTTGAAGGACATCACTTTGACTGTGAAACTCAACATTATCCTGTTGAGACAAATATTTAAATTCTCCTTCAAGGAAGAAGGAGGGCTAGAAACTATGTATTATAGACGGCAACATAATTTTGAAGAGTTCTTTCACGTAAGCAAAAAATTTAGTATCTCCCAAATATGACGAAAGGAAGCCTGATCATCCGCTGTTAATAACACAGATGCAGTTCAAGCAACTTTCACCATGAATTTCACAATTTTAGGAAATTCCACATACAGCATAGTCAAACATAAGATGATGGTGGTTAATCAAAGGTTCAATGGAACAACTTCTGAATTTTCTGGAGTATGATGAATGTTAGATATTCAATAAAAATACATCCATGAGAAAATCCATCATGCCACATGTACAATCATTAACTTACTAACTGAGTTTGGCCATTGGATGCTATATTTGGGAGCACCGTAGCTTGATCTAAAACAACAAGAGGGCGAGGATCCACCTGCTTACTAACCCAATCTGATTGACTGTCATTAGCAACAATGTTGGTACCTGCAAATCATGATAAGTTACAAGTTAAGCACCTCATAGACCCACAAGCTAAACTGTATGAGCTAAATTTTGTATTTAGTAGCAATTATTCACCATCCTGTACTTTGCGAGGGTTGCTCGCAGGTGAAGGTGAAGTAGCCACATGCCTGATGCCTTCCTTCCTCTGCTTCAACATACTGGACTCTTCTCTACACACAGAATTCCCTTTCCGGTCAAAAGTGACCTTAATGTTCTGTGTCTCTCTGCCGGGCTGTTGTGGCCAGTAAACAGATTTTACAGCGTTTTCTGCACATAGATGTTGTTGCCCACCTGAATTCATCTTGGTAGAATAAGACGCACTGATTTTCATACGCTTTGCATCTGGTTCCTTAGGCCCCAGTGGAGGAAAACGGGCTATGGTGGCATTCCCTTTACTACCCAAATCAGATTTTGAATTCGTGACAGTATAATCCTGGTTTGTAACTGAAACCATCTCCTTGTTCTGTTGAACAGACTTCAGCTTCAGTTTGCTTTCCCAAAAGGCTATCTGCTCCCGCAAATCCTGCAGCTTACTACTGTTCAAATTCATTCCTTGATCATTTCCACGCCCTTGACTCGGTAGGTTTCCACTGAGAGCTCTGGTTCTAGATCCTTGTTCAGCCAAGGAGGGCCCAACAGCACCCTTGAAATTTGCTCCAGGAGTTTTGGTCAAACTCGAAGACAATTTGTTTGCCACTACTTTGTTCCTTGTCATAGTGCGAAACTTATGTGATTTATCAACTAATGATGTAGGTGGCTTAAGATGTCTAACAGCATTACCATAAGATTTTGAAGTTTTCTCTTTACCACGTTCCTCCAAGTCACTGCCACTATCATCTGAGAAGCTTATCACTAGATTCGAATTGGCCTCTCTGGAAGCACCCCAAGGAGAACTAGTTCTATGTACAACTTGATCGTTATTGCATATCTTCTGAGAAGTAGGTTGCAAGGATGTTCTTGTGCAAACATCAATAGAAGCTGAAAATTTATTTCCAGAAACAGCCTTCTGTGTCAGCGGCATATATTTTTCATCATAAAATACTATAAAAACAAAACTAGCAAAAAATTTAATACATGGCTTAATTCATTTATAAGAACAATTTGAGAACCCCTGTAAAAAGTCCGAAGGAACAGGAAAAATCCAAGCACTGAAACCTTAAATGCAGTAAATACATAAAGTAGCAGTTACAAAGAGGCACAGCTAGTGTCCATGTCCTCTCAATACTCAGAGGGGAAAGTGATTCACATTCCAACTTTAGTAAAGCTAAAGAATATTTCAGCAAGCCAGGTATACCTAAATCCATATAATTTGCCATAGATAAGCATGCACCAGGTGTCTAGTGTCCTTGGTTTCATAATATGCCTAAATAAGAACATAATTATATTGCAGGCCTACCAACAGCTATATAATAACAACAGAAAAAGAAGCAAATTTAGAGCTGTTGTAGATTTCAAGCGAAAGAGTAGTGTTTATGAACTTATACACAATGTATATAAAAAGCTGGTGTACTCAATAACCGCAGCAATACTTACCAGCCTGGATCCCTGCGTTACATTTATTCTTAGGGGGAAGAATGGATGATGTTGGTGATGGGACTGAAGCAGGCACAGCAGAACAAAAAGGATGCGTCTGAGAAGTAAAATTTTATCATAAGCTGTACTATAAACTAAAAACATGTAAATGATATCGCGACTACAAAATAACCCAGTAAATCAGCGCAAATAAACTCTCAAAATGAAGAAGACAGAAAATCCAGTTTAGATACCATACCACGCTAATCCACCTTTAACGTACTTTTAAATACAATCATAATTAAATACACAACTACAGCTTGAATCAGGAGAGAACAGGTATTCACAACACAACTAAATCATCTAAACCCTACCGTGTAGAGCAACCACTTGAGCTTCTAAGTATTATAGGTTCTCTCAATTTAACCTCGAGGACAGCGGCAACTAAGAATTAAGATAAACACAGACCTAGAACTGCAGTTAGTAGAATAGCGTATCTAGCACGGGGAAACCTTCATTTCCAAATAAAAATAGAAGCAGCGATAAAATGGTAATGAATGTATTGTCATTCATATCATCCATCAGGATCAAAACAAAGGGGCTTGAGATGAAGATGATTAAGAAGAAAATTGGGAAGCGGAAGAAGAAAGTACATCATGAGTGTCGTTGTCCGAGGATGATACTTCTCCTTCTTCTCTGGTATCGGAGGGTTTGGCTTTGCTAGGTTTCGGATTGGACGCCATGGCCGTGACCCTGAGTTCCTAGGTCTTCGTCTTCTCCCTCCTCCCGCTCACTGAATGGGAGATTGAAGCAGCGGTTTGAGGGAACGGAAGTCAGGACGAAGGTGGGCGAAGGGATTGTTTGGATACGCGAATAGAGAATCCACAGAGCGGACTGGAGCGCGGCTTCGGCAGTCATTGGTTTTCCTCGTGTGATATTACGAGACTACCCCAATCCTCCGTTAGATGAAGATTACGAGTGCGGGAATATTCCATGAAAGAAAATGGAAAAAAGAATCCAGAGTGGACCCACGTAGGGATTTTCTTATTTTTCCAAATCCACCTTTTAAGTTAATTTGTTAATTTTTTTTAGTACGATCAATTTTGTTTTGGTTCATGTAATTTGAATTGGGCTTAATTAATTTCTCACAATTTTAGAAAATTCATTATAGTTATTCTGAAAAAAAAAATCATTATTATCTAATGTTTCAAATTCTACGAGTAATCAATTTCTTAAAAGACCGTGACATTATTATCAAATGTTAAGGATTTTTTATGTGATAGCATTTTTATTAAATGACGGTCATAAATGATATTAAGTATAATGTATATGTGACCAGAGGTCAATTTGATAACTAACTTGTTTTTAGTATTATAAATTTTAAAATTATTACTCACCACTTATTTGTAATGTTTTTTATATTTTTTTAAAATAACATATTTTACTTATGGCCCCCATTTCAAAAACTAAAATAAATCATATATCTTTTTTTTCAAAACTTGACTTTGTTTTGAAAATATTTTTCTAAAAATAAGGTAACAAATATATTATATCATAAGTGGATAGCCACCATAATTTAAATACACTTACTCTAAGTCTTTTGTTAGTTACATTGACCATTATTAACCCTCAGATCATGTATGATGATTCGAAGCATCATTTTATAAACTTAATTTCTAAAAACATCAAATTAAAAACAATATAGACTTTTAATCGGTTGATTGTATTATGTTTACCTTATTGAATTCTGTCAAAATGGAAGGGAATCAAGTAGGCTTCAGACGTAGAGGAAATTGGGTTATCTAGAAAAAATTATGTGCACATATTCAAAACCCCTAATTCTTAACTTATACTTATTTTCTCAACGTCGTGTCTTAAAAAAGTGTCACTTAAAAATTATATTAATATCTGATATCATTATCATGCCGTCTTTTTAGGATATTTAATTAAATTATGCAAATCACATCGACCTAAACATAATTCAATTTATTAAAGTACCTATTTATGATAAAAAAAAAAGTCATCCATTTAAATCTCAACTCGAAGTGCTGTATTCAAAACATTAATAATAATAAATTATACAAATTACGATAAAGTATTAAAAACCACAAAGACCTCACATCCTCAAAAGATTTTCAGTACATGTTTACAGGATTTCGAGCTTGACACCTATGGGGTCCAAGAAACATAGTTAGTTAGGTAAGTAGTTAGTTAGGTAAGAAGTTTGTCACACTTGACATGCGTATATCCATATATGCAAGTTCCAAAATGCAATATGCCGCATAGCATTCCTAAATTCCAAAAAAGAAAAAAAAAAAGGGGAAACATAGTCATTCGTTTTGCCATCCGGCGAAAATTTGGTTCGCGAGATCGTCTATCTGTTCAGTCCACTCACTAGTTGCTTATATAAAGTTTATGTTCTCTGCACTTATCCCACTAGAATTAAGGTCACCTAGATGCACCTCCTTGAACAATGGATCTGGACCCATTTCTCTACGTATCAAGTTGTGTAACAAGCAACATGTTATCGTCCTACACTGTATCTGGACGGGGTGAAATGATTTTTCTCGTAGGATTGCCCACCTGTCCCTCAGCGAATCCAATGCCCTATCAACAACGTTCCGTGTGGCAGAATGTCTCATGTTAAATAGCTCTTTCGAACTAGTCGGGGAATGGTTCATTCCCTCCGTGCCATTTGGTCAAGTTATATCGTTGTCCTCAGTATGGCGTCAGGAATCCTTCAGCATTTGGGTATACAGCATCACACAGGTAATAGTACCCTAAGGAGAAAGATATACACAATTCATAATAATAAACACGTTTCTACCTCTTGGAACCTTAAATCCATTAGGTCGTGATATTGCATCTCTTAGGACCCTAGAATCAGATGCGGATCCTTCCCACCCAGGCATGACGAATATGAAGTGTCCATTTGGGAGCATACAGCAAGCACGTTTGTTGCAATGTCACCCATCCTAGTCCTGTACCTTGGGCGATCAGTCACACTTACGTTGACCTTAATGTGCATACAGTCCAATGCACCTAGACAATTCTATTATGAGAAGAGAAAAACTTTAAATAGTCGATTTAGCCATCACTGCTTGTAAGAAGAAAATAGTAAATTTTATATACCTGAAACCATCACCACCTCTCGTCGGTACAGGAGTTATTTACTGGCTCGGGTGTCTTCAAAAGGATTGTGTGAAGTCTAAGGATGGCGTTTAGGACAGATTTGAAGAGTCCAGACATTGTCTCACCAGACTTTGAAATGTGTCGTCAAATGACTTTATTCTTAACACCATGTGCTAGGATATGAAGGACAATAGCGATCATCTCCTCGACGTCTACATATTGAGTCACTGACAACCCCCCAGTTGTTCTTAGCATGGTACAGAGTATAGCAAAACCTCTCCTATCCATTCTTGTACTTTCTCAACAAGCTAAGTCATCCTCGTGAATGAGCCGAAAAAAATTCAGCTGCCTAATCTGGTGTCTAAGGTGTGGTGATTGATTCCCTATTCTCCTCTGTCCCTTCATTACGCTATCTAAGATTAATACAAACTGGCATTGTGACGCACATAAGAGGGTCAATATTGCAATCAACTCATGAGGTTCTATGTCCATGCCCATTACTAATCGTTCAGGATATGGTCCTAACAAAAGATATCATGTACATAAGTCTTGCAATTGTTTCATGAAACTAATTCCTACCTACATTACGAATATTCCAACTATAAACCCAAATACTAGCATAAATTTTAATACACGTCTCAATTCATCTATAAGAGCAACAATTTGAGAACCCCGTCAAAAGTCCAAAGGAACAGGAAAAATTCAAGCATCGAAACCTTAAATGCAGTAAATACATAAATCATAGCAGTTACAAAGAGGCACAGCTAGTGTCCAATGTCCTCTCATTACTTCAGAGGTAAAAGTAATACACATTCCAACCTTAGTAAAGCTGAAGAATATTTCAGCAGGCCAGGTATACCTAAATTCATGTTAATTTGCCATAGATAAGAATGCATCAGGTGCCAAGTGTCCTTGGTTTCATAATGTGCCTAAACACTACATTCGACATAATTGTATTGCAGTTGTACCAAAAACTACATAATAAAAACAGCATAAGAAGCAAATTTAGATGCTGTTGTAGATTTCAAAGTGAAAGAGTAGTGTTCATGAACTTATACACAATGTATATAAAAAGCCGGTGTACTCCATAAGCCAGCAATACTTACCAGCCTGGATCTCTGCGTTGCATGGGGGAAGAATGGATGATATTGGTGATGGGACTGAAGCAGGCATAGCAGAACAAACAGGATGCGTCTGAGGAGTAAAAATCATCGTAAGCTGTACAGACTAAAAATAAAATGATATCGCGACTACCAAAGAACCCAGTCACGGCGAATAAACTTCTCAAAATGAAGAAGACAGAAAATCCATTTTAGATACCACGCTAATCCGACTTTAAAGAGTAACAGTTATTCATAAGCCCAAAGTATTTTTAAATATAATCATAAGTAAATACACATATACAGCTTAAATCGGGAGAGAAGATATTCACAACACAACTAAATCATCTAAACCCTACAATGTAGAGCAGCCATTTCAGCTTCTAAGTATTATATTTTCTCTCAAATTTTACCTCGAGGACAGTGACAACTAAGTAGTATGATAAACACAGACCTAGAACTCCAGCTAGTAGAATATCGTATCTAGCTCGGGGAAGCCTTATTTCAAAATAAAAACAGAAGCAGCGAGAAAATGGTAATGAATGTACGGTCATTCTTAGCATCCAAAAGGATCAAAAGGAAGGATAAAGGAGCTTGAGATGCAGATGATTGAGAAGAAAAACGGGAAGCGGAACAAGAAAAAAGTACATCATGAGTGTCGTTGTCCGAGCATGATGCTTCTCCTTCTTCTCTGGTTTCGCTAGGTTCCGAATTGGACGCCATGGCCGTGACCCTGAGCTCCTCGGTGTTCGTCTTCTCCCTCCTCCCGCTCACTGAATGGGAGATTGAAGAAGAGGTTTGCAGGGAACGGAAGTCATGACGAAGGTGGGCAAAGGGGTTGTTTGGATACGCGAATAGAGAATCCACAAAGCGGACTGGAGCGCGGCTTCGGCGGTCATTAGTTTTCCTTGTGTGATATTACGAGACTGCCCAAGCCTCCTTTGAAAAAATAAATAAAATCTAGAGTGGATCCCACGTAGGGATTTTTTTATTTTTCCAAATCCAACTTTTTAAGTTAGAAATATTAACAGATTTGTTTTTTTCTTTTTTCCCTTTTTTTTCTAAACGAGGACAAGATGTGGAGTGGGATGAAACTTTGGCAACAAATTTGTTAAATTATTGTCTTAAGTTGTGTAATTTGAATTTCGATATCATTTTATCAAAGATTTTAGAAATTTCATTACAGTTATTTTTATTTTAGAGAAAATTTCATTATACTCTAAAATTACATATTAACTAATTGATACCTATTTCCATAAATTTGAATTTCTACCTCCTCATGTCTCTAAGTTATAGAAAGAAAAAAAATGTTCATCAAGTTCGAGTTTAATACTTATATTAGATTTAGATTCACAAGCATGTCCTCATTAATTTGGAGATAGAGTTAAACAACAGAAATTAAACAACATTCAGAATTTATGCTCCTAATTATCGCTATATTTAGATCAAACGCTATATTCAGTCATTTATGTGGTTTACAAATATTTATTGCATTGCATTGCAGTTACTGAGATTGATAATAATTTATGACAGTAAATTTTTTGCATTACATTTACTGATATTGATAATAATTTATGACAGTACAAATTCCTCGCCACCTCTAAAGCTTCGCGACGATGCAGCGTGTCCCGATGACGTTCAGAACTTCAGAGAGCAGCTCGACCCGATTCCGGGCGTAAATCGGACCGTCCCAATTCCTCGCCACCAATTCCTCGCCCAATCGAACGGCAGCCGCGACGGTCTCTGCCGCGCTATCGTGCGCCGAGTCAATAATCCCCATTTCCAGAGCCTTATCCGCCGTCAGTTTAGGCGCTTTCAAAACGACGTCGCGTCGAGCCACCGGCGCTCCGATTTTGTTCTTCACCAGAGCCATAAACCAAGACGGAATCACGCGGCGAATGTCGAGTTCGCTCATGTACAGGAATCCCCGATCTCTCCTCATGAGGATGTAGTCGTGACTCATCGCCAATACGAAGCCGGCGGCCGACGCGTGGCCGGAAACGGCGGCAATCGTCGGCATCGGAAGCGTGATGAGATCGGATGCGACGGATTTTAACTTATCGTCCATGAGATACTCCCGATCAAGTGAGGACGCAGCCCAATCGATATCGTAGCCATTGGAGAAGAATTTGCCTTCGGCGGTGGTGATTAGGGCAAAACTAGATGGATTACCGGCGGCGGATTCAGCCTCGGAACGGACTTGACTGAGAGAGGATTTAATCGCATCTATAAGCGTGGGATTGAGTCTGTGCTCGCCTGGACCGGTTAGGGTTAGGAGAAAGACATTCCCTCGCCTCTGTAACGAGCACATCTGTTCTCGATTCTCTGATCGTGGCCGAGCGGCGGCGGACTTTGAGATGAACCCTAACGGAATTTCGCCGGATGAACAGTGATTCCCGTGAACGGCGATATTTTCGAAGAGAGCTTTTGCGACCTCGGCGGCTATTCTTGTTCAAATGGAAATGTGACGAGCAAGGGATGAGATATTGTCCATTGCAGTTGAAGAACAGATGCAATTTTGCTTGGTCCGCCATTGTTTTTAGTGTTTTTTATGGATAAAGTTTATTTGTTCTTTAATTAAATTAATAGGTCAAATTTAATTTTATTAAAACAGTATAATTAATACTTCTTTCTTTAAGATAAAATTTGACTTTTCATCGCAATAAGTTTGTTTATTACAAATATTCAAATGTAGAATTGTTAGTTTTATTTTGTACCTAACAACAAATATAAAAGAATTTAAATATCTAGACTTTCAAAATTTGGTAATTATCACTATTATATTATTCATCATTTGACATGCAAATAACGCCAATTTGAATATACGTGTCGATATGTTCAAATGAACTTACATTTAAAAATAGGGTCTGAGTGAGCATATATTATAATTCAAATTATATCTTTATAATATTTTTTTTTCCTGGTTAACAAATTATGCTAAAAAAAATGGTTTTTAACCTTTTATCCTACAATCACCTTGTCTCCTCTCCAGTTTTTCTCTCTCATTGACCATTTATAATTAATCTAATTAATGTAGCCATTTTATTTTGAGCAATAATCAATGTATGTTGAATTCTACCTAATTCGTGTCCATACAACATATTAAGAACTTTGAGTGGAGCTGGCTCCTAAAATAGTGACACACACTTTAGTTAGATATTTCAAAGTCCATATCTTTCTTGCATCGTGGGTCGGATTTGCAATCTTGCTGCTCACACGTTAATTCAATAAGCCATTTCGTGGTCCTCTCCTCAATAGTTATTGTCTATTTTCAGAGATATAGTATCTCTCAAATGTAGCTCGTGGCAATTGTCTAAATGGATGAAGCTTTAATTAAAAAGAAAAAAAAAGTATGTATATACATATTCAAGTTAGCACATTAATACATATGTGTAGAGCCTACATAATCTATATGCTAGATAATTTTTTTTTTTTTAAGATATGCTAGATAATTGATGACATGGTAATGACACTAATAAAAAAAAGCAATATACTAAATTTGACATTTTGAAAGTCTAACAATATAGGTAAAAATAAAATATGGAAGGACTAGAAAATTGATGGCACAATATAATGTCACTAATAAAAAAAATCTATATACTAAACTTGACATTTTGAAAATTTGACAATATAGGTAAAGAGGAAACATGGAAAGACGGTAGGCCAATGCGAGATTACATAAAAGAAAAATAAAGACAAAATTTAATCAATATGAAAGTGAGTTTAGTTTGGGGTGTTTATATTAGAGGTGATCATCCATCAGCGGGGGTTGGTTTTGGTCAAAACAAACACCGAACTAACCTTGTCGATTTCCAAAAACCAAAAATCGACTTTTTTTTGTTTGTTCAAATCATTTTTTAGCCGATCATTCGGTTTTCGATTTTAATCGAAAATTGTTTTATTTGTATTTCATTTTGTCATCATTATTATTATTTTTTGTTTTCTATTTTTTGGAAGGACCAGAAGCTCGAAATTGAAGGAAGAATAAAAATGGTGGAGTGAAGGGGATTCGGTGCATGAGACATGCCACAAACACGAACAAATGTAGAGGAAGGCAAAGCAAATTCGATTCGGTCACGACACGAACAAAGAAAGGAAAAGGAATGAGACAACAAGGACGTTATGCACGAGGCCATGAGATTTCGGCTACAAATGAAGGAGATAGTCAAGAGATTAAAATATAGTGTTGGCTGACTGGCTAAATGATTTCGGCATGGAGCCGTGTGTCACAACCATACTAGTAGAGAGTAGGTTGTGACGCCCACGTAGTGTGCAAGTGTCAGCGACAAGCATATGTCGCCCATCGGGCCATGTCAAGGGCCGATAGTGAAGTGCCGTGATGCGACCAAGGAGGATGGTGCATCACCTATCACACCATATGGATGTGCTCAAGAATGCCTAGAGAAGGCATATGCAGAATGCAAAGCGAAGGCAACGTCAGTGGTGTCGGTGACAAGCTCAACGGGGGCCAGYTGGGGCCCCGGGCCACGACCCTAGAAGTTGTGGTTCCGTCAAGAGTTTGGACGAGCGGCTTTAAAGTTAGATGCATATTAGTGAGATATGTAAGCACGCCAAGTTTCGTGTCAATCGGAGTTCAAACGTG
>NW_019104493.1:1839622-1888212 GCF_001995035.1 Momordica charantia
TAGAGGCAAGGTAGAGCCGTGGGACTTGGCCTAGTGTAGAGGCAAGCCGGCTAGAGTCGCGTTAGAGTTTAAATGCACGTACGGGCGACGTGCATTGCCGAGTCAAGGGAGAATTCCGCTGTAAGTGAAACTCGGTCGAGGAAGAAAGAACCTCGCCTAAGGTCCGACGAAGCCACGAAAGGGCGTGAAAAGTGGATTGGAGCTAGAGTTCCTCGTAAGGCTGGCCATGGTCTAGCTTAGATCATGGCGCCGCACGGTTGAAAAATGTACGACCGTGACACCGTGCACCACTAAAAAAGTGAAAACAATGAAGGGAGAAGCTCTAGGCACGCAATCTAAAAAGAAAAAATATATAGTTTTTTATCGATCAATCGAATATTCGGTTGTGAATTTTCATAATCGACCATCAATTGACGCCCCCTTAAAATCAACCGACCAATCTCGATTAGTCTGTCGGCTCAAGAATTGTGCTTGCTCACCCATAGTTCACAAATAGGGCATGAAAAATGTATAATTTCCCACGCATTAGTGTTATTTTTATAAATAAGTTTTAAATTCAAAAATGTTTTTTCTGCAAGATTCTTAAATAATTATTGTTTAAAACTTTAAAGAACAAAATTAAATGCTTATAATTTTTTAATATATATTGATTTAAAAAAGGGATGGACATGATAGGAATGGAGACGAGGAATAAGATCAAGAGGAGTCCGAACCAAACCAATAACGAAAAAAGATTCGATTCACTCTCAATTCTCTCTTAAATAAAGCTCGCTCTCGAGCTTTTAATAGTCAAAGGCGGGTCGGGCGGGTTTTTCCCTGTTGTTCTGTTCTCGCCACGAGAAAGATGCACAAAAGAGGTATGCCTAGTGCACGGAGGATCCGTTGAGACTTTCTCTTGTCTCCAATCTTTTTCCGTAATTGTATTGAATCAATAAAAAAAGAGGTAAGTGCTACGACCCCCTATTGTTTGATCTAATATTGACTGGAGACGAGCCCCGACTTGCATAGGTCCTTGGTTTGACCTCTCCTATTGGTCTTTGCTTTTAATAAAGCGGAGTGGGGCCAATTTCTCGTACTTGTTCAGTGTGCCCCAGGTGTCTTGCCCGGTTCACTAGGCTGTTGGCCTACCAAGCACTTGCCCACAGCTCCTGCCGCCTATTTGGCGGGCTCCGCATTCGTTATCCTTACCGATCTCTCTATAGCCTAAATGAGGATTTTCTGCCCTGTTCAAGACCACTGCATGTCTTATTCCTGTGGAATAATGAACCTCCTAATTTTGGTTGGATTTTCCCAACCCTAATAATAAATTAATAATTAACTTTTATCTTTCATTTAAAAAAAATAATTAACTTATTATCATTATGATATTAAAAAAAAAACTTATTATCAATATTCTAAATAATGGTTTGAAGACTTGTGAGTCGGTTCGGAACTCAGAAAACACAATCGGATATGGCAACCAAAATAGCCAGTGGCTAGCTACTACCAAGCCAAAGCCAACACGCAGAGAGAGCCCTCTGCTTGAAGAGAAAAAAAAAATGGCGGCTAGAATAAACTCCTCCATACAAAGTTCTCTCTGGCTCTTAAACCCTTTGCAGAGTTCTCTCAATCTCAATCTCAATCTCAATCTCAATCTCAGAACCCGCCTCAATTTCTATCGAAATCTGTTGCCCTCCCCATCTTATTCTGCTTCTTCATCAAAACGAGCTATATTCTGTACCTATGCGAGCAATTGCAATTCCCATGAAAGCGGAGCCGCAACAGACCCCTTTGTCATCACAACACCACTTTATTATGTTAATGCTGCTCCTCACATGGGGAGTGCTTATACCACCATTGCCGCTGATGCCATTGCGCGGTTTCAGGTTTTTTTTCTTCTTCTTAATCTATAATATTCATGCTGTTCGTTTAATTTTTGCTTTTACAAATTAGATGGGGCGTTTGTATATCGCTTGCTTGAATAAGCTCTGAGTAGTTTTTGTTCCTCTCATTTGTTGGTTATTTTTTTGTCGGTACTTGGTAGCTGAAATCGAATATATTGTCACCATAATTGACTTCTCTACCTGTTTTCTTTGTATGTTTCATTATATCACAGCCTGTATTTGAGAGCAAGAACGTTGAGAGTTTCAATTCTCACACCTCTCTCTTTCTGATATCTGCTGCTTACGATTGTTAATAACTGAAATTTTGGAATACAGTTTTACCATTAATCGCTCCTAACTGAATTAAAAAAGTTAAGTCCCTACCTTGCCGCATGGGAGTGTGTAGCAAGAATTAATTTACTTAGGGTCTAGCTGAAATTTGATTGTGTAGCAAGATGCTTTTAACAATTTGTTTTATAGTTGGATTTGTTTAGAAGAACTGAACTTTAAGTTTACAAATTAAACAAATATATCATTTGTGCAAATTAGAACCAATGCTCCTCAGTTACTGTTGCAGTCTTCCTCTAAGGGATATTATAAATGGTCAATAAGTTTTGGTATGTCCTATAGAGTTGATTTCTCGTATAGCTTACTAGTTGGCAAATTCCGGTGTTTGATTAGAACTATTTCACCATGCTTATAGCCAGTTTCCTCGGAATATTATGCTAATTTTTGGCTAACCTCTGGTGTCAAATATAATTATAGAGGCTGCTAGGGAAGAAAGTTATATTCATTACTGGGACAGATGAGCATGGGGAGAAGATTGCCACAGCTGCTGCTGCTCAAGGTTCTGCCCCAAGTGAACATTGTGATGCCATTTCAGAGGCATACAAGACACTCTGGAAAGATGTAGTCCAAACACATCACAGGATTTTCTTCTCAGTTTGCTGTAATTCATTTATTAGATATTTGAAATTATTCATAGTATTATTACATTCTTATTCTTTTTCTTCCTTTTTTCCCCTTTGCAGCTAGATGTAGCTTATGACAAGTTCATTCGAACAACTGATCCTAAACATGAGGCAATTGTAAAGGAATTTTATTCCAAGGTTCTTGCCAATGGCGATATTTATAGAGCTGACTATGAGGGACTTTATTGTGTCAATTGTGAAGAATACAAGGTGTTCTTTTTACCTTTTTTTTTTTTTAACTTTTTGTCTTCCTCCCTTTACCCATTTGAAAATTTTGGATTTGGATTCATATGATAATTGTGCGCCAAATTTCGTTTTATTGTTAACATTGCTTCTTTCCTCAATTATGATAATATATTGACCTAACTCTGCTTTTCCAATAACTATTTTCCTGGGGTATGGATGCATTTAACAGTAGTTATTTCTACAATTTTGAAGGTATAGTATGCACGAATTCTCTTGAGTTTTGTAAGAGCTTCCATTTATAAACCTGCAGGATGAAAAAGAACTCCTTGCCAACAATTGTTGTCCTATACACCTGAAGCCCTGTGCTTCAAGGAAAGAAGACAATTACTTTTTTGCATTGTCAAAATATCAAGGGTTGCTTGAAGAAACTTTAACACAGAATCCAGGTTTTGTGCAGCCCGCCTTCCGTTTGAATGAGGTGACTATAGGGGATTTTCTACTTGTGTGTGTGTTTATGTGTGAAATTTGTTACTTCTCTCCTAAAGTACTGCATTACATAATTTTCTTTGAAAAGTTCCGGATCAAATATATTTGTGTCGGAACTGATGTTAAATCCAAGAGAAACAAATGGCTTGGAGCGTACAAAAAGGCGTTCAAATCAGCTGAACTTTAAAACAATGGGAAGTAAAAAAAAAACTATTAGTAAGAAGCCCCCAAAGGAAACCTGAGAAACAGTGTGATTCCAAACCCTAATTCTGATAGAACTTTTATTGTGATACCAATAAACAAGAAGTTGATTGACTTATTTAATGATCAATTGTAGTTGTAGATTGACTTGCTAAGAGTGATAATATAGAACTCCATGCATATATACCATAAATTATTATTATTCAAGCCTTCAAGGTCTACCATTTAGTATGACCTAAACTAAATGTAATTCTTCTAATTGCTCATCAAATCTCTTTGATCTAATTTGATATTGTATTTATATACGAATTTTTTCTTACAACAGAATGTCAGTTCTATTATTTGTTACAATTTTTTTCCACCTTGCCGATCGTGAATCATCCTTTGATTAATTCAGCACCATATCTTCCAAGGTGCAAAGTTGGATTAGAAGTGGCCTGAAAGACTTCTCTATCTCCAGAGCATCAGTTGAATGGGGAATTCCAGTTCCCAATGATCAGAAGCAAACGATTTATGTTTGGTTTGATGCATTATTAGGGTAATATCTTCCCTATGTTTTTGTAATGTCTTATATATCGTGACTTCTTGAGCCTTTATGATTATGGCCAACTTTTTTTATTTATTTACTTCTTAGCTCTTCATCACAATCCAGTACAAACATACGGTTTATGTAAATTTGCAACAACTATGCACCATTTTGCTATAGTCTGTCTTTAATCTTAACTATATGAGAATTCCATAATGTAGTTATATATCAGCACTATCAGAGAATGGTCAGCAACAGAATTTACAAAGGGCCGTGGCTTCGGGTTGGCCTGCCTCTTTACACCTGATTGGGAAGGTAAGAGACACATTCCTGTTCTTTGTACGTAGACTTATCTGGCCCTAGCTGAAAACTTCTCTCTCTCTCTCTCTCTCTCCATCTGTTTTTCAGATTATGTCTTTTCTACTATATTTCTCTTGAATATAGCAAGAAGTGAAATTATGAATCAACTCTAGTTTCTGTGTTATTATTGTATTCTGGAGGTTCTGATGATTGTTTCCCTTTTCTTTTCTTTACTGAGTGCAAGCTCAGTCTGTAGGATGCCGATCTGATGTTTTTGTCATTCTTTTTTGTAGGATATTTTACGTTTCCATGCAGTTTATTGGCCTGCTATGCTCATGTCTGCTGGACTAAAACTCCCAAAGATGGTTTTCGGCCATGGGTTCTTGACAAAGGTATTATGTTTGGCCTCCTAAATTTACTACAAAGGAATTTAGTTGGCCATGATATGTCGAACTCTAATTGATGCAGAAGAGAATTAATATTTGTCAAATTGACGAAGTCTATAAAGAATCAAATTAACTTGTCACCATTGCTATAGTATATAATGTTAATATTATTGCATCTTGTGAATTATAAAGGGTCTTGATTGTCTTGTGAATCTTATTGAATCTCTTGGAGTTGCAACATTCAATGCCCCTCCTAACCAAACACTTCCAACAATTGGATTCCTTGACTTTTAGCTTCATGTTCACAAAGAAGCTTGAACCAGTGAATCTCTGCAGAGGCACAAATACTTCGTTATTATTTCATGCAGCAACTCTTTTTGCTTTAACATTATAGGATGGGATGAAGATGGGCAAGTCATTAGGCAATACTCTCGAACCAAATGAATTGGTTCAAAAGTTTGGCTCTGATGCAGTGAGATACTTCTTCCTTCAAGAGGTGGAATTCGGTAGTGATGGGGACTATGCTGAGGATCGTTTCATCAATATTGTCAATGCACATCTTGCAAATACAATAGGTATTTATAAACCGTAATTCCTTCCGTTTGGAAAATTACAGCACTTTTGCTGTACACTTCTGTTTTTTCTTTTTTAATAATCGGGAGTCGAGCCTCCCTAAACTTGGGGGCACCTGTGGGTTGTGCCCACTCCAAGGACCATATTTGGGAGACATCAAGAGTTTTTGGTATTAAGCTCACATTTTCTAGGCCGGTATGATCCAGAGATCCAAAGCTTTTGCCAACGAGGACCACCACTTGGGGGCTTGAGGGAGATTTCTGTTTGACACAACATAATTCTCGATGTTTCTTCTGCAGGAAATCTGCTGAACCGAACTCTCGGACTCCTTAAGAAGAACTGCCAATCAACTTTGGTGGTTGATTCTACTGCTGCAGCTGAAGGAAATTCATTTAAGGACAAAGTTGAAGAGCTGGTAACAGTTTGCTCTGAATTTACGTTGTTGTTTGTTATTTGAGATGGCGTGGAATTAGTAGACCCTGAAATCTTCTCTTGAATCTCTATTGTGAAAGGCACTGAATCCATCGTGGTGCTGATATTGTCTGTGTGTCCCTCCATTTATGACTTCGTGATTGACATGTTCATGAATTTTTGCAAACTATGTTGATTTTATTTGTGTGCCTGGTAGGTTCTGAAAGCTCGAAATCATTACGAAGGACTCTCCCTCTCATCGGCTTGTGAGGCTGTGTTGGAGATCGGCAATGCTGGAAACTCTTACATGGATGAGCAAGCGCCATGGTCTCTATTCAAGCAAGGTGGTGCCTCTTCAGACGCTGCTGCAAAGGTTGTTCAGTTCAAGAACCCATCTTTCTTCACGATCATGATCTCGGATGCGAATTCTCGATCAACTTTTCCTTCCAACATACAAGAAACCATTCTCTGACAACCATCTGCCTTGGTTTTCTCAACAGGACCTTGTACTTATACTTGAAGCAATGCGAATCATAGCCGTTGCACTATCCCCAGTGACTCCATGCTTAGGCTGGAGAATATACGCCCAACTCGGGTTCTCGAAGGACCAGTTTGAAGCTGCAACATGGGTCTGTTTCTCTTTTCACACTTGTGTGTTTGATATCAGTTCTTTTTATTACTAGTGACTGATAATGTGGTTTTTGGATGTAGAATGAGACAAAGTGGGGAGGGCTGAAGGCTGGCCAGGTCATGGCTCCTCCAAATCCAGTTTTTGCTAGGATTGAACAATCCACTGGTAGTGATGAAGATGAAGTTCCTAAAAAACCAGTGAAAAGTAAGAAGAAAATAGCACAAGGGGTGGCAGAAGCCTAAACCATGCCCTCAAATTTCAAGTGCTCTCTCTCATCCTCTGCTTTTCCATTTTGACACTGTTTTTCCTTTCATAGGAGAGTATTTAACAAGCATTATATCAGATATAGTTTGTTCATTACAATTGAAATTGAGTATGAAACTATTATTGAGCCATGTTTTGCCCTTCGAAAGTCGGGTTGTACGTAAACAACCCTACTTTTTGACGTACAACCCTACTTGAACAACTACTCCGGTCTAGTTTTTGAGGACGGGGGATTGATCTCCACCCTTCGCTTTTAGGTGTGCTTTGTTTTTGAGTTTTTAATACATGCATCTCTTATCCAGAAAAAGAAAAGAAAAAGAAAAGTAGGGTTCTACATCAATTTGAGCTTAATGTGATTTCCGACCAAATCATTCAAATTGCTCGTTTCAATTCAATATACTTTAAAAGGTGGAACTAAACCAACCAAATGCTTCAATAAGTTTGGTTCAAAAGGGAAATTCTTGGATAATATTTTCTCCAATTTTTTTGATATTCTTCTTCAAGTTTTTGATAGGGAATAGTTTGAGGAGAGACTTTTCTTTTTTACTTGAAAAAACTTTAGTAGCGGTAATAGAAAATTTTTGCCACCTGGTTGACAAAGAATCCGTACCATCCAAGGAAGTATTGTTCAAAAGAAGCATGCCCATTAACTTCAATCTTAATTTATCTTTCTAAAAGATATTGAACTCGAATAATTATTCTAATTAAATAAATTAGGTTAAATTACACGTTCATAAACTTTCAACCTCCAATAACTTCCAATTTTTTTGTCACACGTCTAATAATTCTATGAATTTTAAATATTAATTGTATCAAATAAATGTAAATTTTAAAAAGTGTTAGATGCGTTGAAGACTAATTGGTACAAGATTAAAATTTTAGAAAGCTATTAGGCAAAAAAATTAAAAAATTAAAAAATTAAAAGACACTAAATACTTCTAAATTTGAGAACCTAATTAACACATAATTAAAAAAATTGGGAGTTCAAATTAGATTAGATATAATTCAACTAAACTTGTAATTTAACTTAAATTTTAAATAATTTGAAATATTTAAGAAGATTCACAATATGATTGAATATTCAATATGCAGGGTCTCGTTCAAATTGGTTGTAATAAATTTTTGGTAAAAATAAAATGGAATCAAACCAATAAAAAATAAAAACTAACCAAACAATTTCAGTTTAATACAAACTATCGATTTCATTAGGTGTTGAACACCACAATGGAGATTTTATGTATTTTCTTCTTCTTCTTCGGAGTAAGATCATATAGTAAAATTCTGAATGTCACTTATTCTAAATAAAGATAACGAGATGATAAAGAACAACGCCTCATCAACAATCTCTTCAAAGTAACTCACAAGCAATCTCTTGAAAACTCTTCACTCCAGCCAACCAACAACATTTTCTACTTGTTTATTATGGCTCAGTTCTTGCTCGGGACTCCGAGTCTGGTTCGGAAATCGTCCTCCATGAGAGGAAGTCCATCCCTCAACTTGACCTTCGGCTCCCATCCGAGCAGCTCCTTCGCTTTCGTGATGACGGGCTTTCTTTGGCGAGGATCATCGGGAGTGTTTTCCACCATGATAATCTCCACACCAGGATTGATGAGCTGCACAATTACAGTTGAGAGCTTTGAATCTCTTTTGTCATTGGGGAAAAAAATGTGATTGAAGAATAACTTTAAGTTGATAAATTTACCTCCTTTACGGTCTCGGCCAGTTCAAGCATTGTGAATTCACCTGAATCGCATTAAAAGGAAAGGGTTTAGGATTAGTCAAGGCGAAAAGGCGCAGTTAAACTTATCGAGCAGAAAAATGAGTGAAGACCTGGGTTTCCGATGTTGATTGGTCCCGTGTTGTCGCCCTCCATAAGTCGAATGAGGCCATCAACCTTGATGCATAAGTTCAAAATTAGGACATAAAAAGCTGATCATTGGTAAAAATGTTCGAATTCTAACCACGAACAAACCCGAACCAGAGCCAAGACTTGCTTACCATGTCAGAGACATAACAGAAACTTCTTGTCTGTGTTCCAGGTGATTGAACTGTCAAAGGCTCATTTCTGCATGATATAATGATAAACGATAGCTTCTCGTTAAGTATAAGCCACGAGGATGAATGATGACACTACTTGCACGAGAAGATTGGATGAGGACTAGACTTACCGGATTGCTTGGGCAATGAAGTTGCTGACAACACGACCATCGTCTATATTCATCCGGGGTCCATAGGTGTTAAAAATCCTTGCAATCCTGATCTCTGCAATTACAGATGTTCATTTCGAGACGGTAAGCAATTGCACAGAAAAAGGGAGTCTTGATTGGATTAGTACGTTTGATCCGAAAAACTCACCGATCCCATGTTGCCTGTGGTAATCAAACATCAGAGTCTCGGCCACTCGCTTGCCCTCATCATAGCAACTTCTCACGCCTGCAAAAGTTTAACACACACATCACCATGCAATATTGCAGCAGACTGAATCATTAACTGTTGAATGTATTTTCCTTCGTTGCACATATGAGAATACTATGAATTCACATCATTCCAAATTTACAGTCGTTCAAGGACAAATTAAAGAAGATATTAGTTGCATATTTGAATTAAATTACCAATTGGGTTGACGTTTCCCCAGTAGCTTTCATCTTGAGGGTGAATGAGAGGATCTCCGTACACCTCAGATGTCGAGGTAAGCAAAATCCTATACAACCGGGTCAGTGAATAACATGACAGAAAAATATTTATGAATTGAGAGATAGAGTGGTAATCTCAAAAACCTTGCTCCGACACGCTTGGCAAGTCCCAACATGTTCAGCGTGCCAATCACATTCGTCTTTATGGTCTGTCAAAGCACCAATCGACGGTCAGATCATCGCCAAGAATTCACAATATGACCGATGCTCCATTAATTAATTGAAACAAAAAGAAGCTTCAACATAAAAAGCATATAACGATTGTATACAAACCTTTACAGGGTTGTACTTGTAGAAAATTGGAGACGCCGGGCAAGCGAGATGGTAGATTTGGTCAACTTCAAGCAACAATGGCTCAGTGACATCTGAGTTAGAAAAAATTGAGGGATAGTGTCAACCAGGAAAAACAGAGAAGAGAAAGTTCACAAGCCACAGAGTAACATTAAACCAGAAAAGAGAGGAAAAAGAAGGAATACCATGCCGGATGAGCTCAAATCTAGGATGGCCAATCCATTTCTTCAGGTTATCTTTCGATCCCGTGAAGTAGTTATCCGCAACAATAACCTAAAAAGAAAAGAAAACAAAATGAACAGAGTGTCAATGTAACCGACATGTTCCCGGGATTGTAAATCTTGACTCTGCTATACATGATGTTTCCACAACGAACAACCCGACACACTATAAATGAGAAGAAACTACCTCATTCTTCTCATTTTCCATCAATTTGTCGACAAGGTGCGAGCCAATGAACCCAGCTCCTCCAGTCACCAAAATTCTCATATTTGCCTGTTGTCAAAGATCAAAACATTGGTTTAAGGAAATGAACCTTGCTGAATAAGAGGTCAAGGAAAAGAAAATAAAAGCATCCACCAAATGTGGCTGTACGGATTACAAAAAGGACCCAAGCTGTTGTAAAATACGAGACACGGGAAAGGCTTGCACTTGCCATTACAAATCATCCGTTTAAGAAACTAAAAACTCTTCTATTAAGATCAAAGTTTACAAATTTTGATGTCGACGTAAATATCAAGGTCTCAATTTTATGGTAATGTCCACATAAATGTATTTATATTTAAAACCTTGAATAAGATTCAAATTTATTTTGATCCAAAATCTCCATTTCAGGTCAATGCAATGTTTTCTCAACACTCACAATCCTCCCCCATACTATTAATACAAATTTTAGACTCCAATTTTCATAAGATCAACCTTTCAGTTCACAATTATAAAACAAATACAAAGTAATACCCAACAGCTCTAAACAATAACAGGCTCCTCCCATGTTATTCTGTTGGATTCCAACCCGATCACAAGACGGTTCGACAAATACACGAAAACATTGTAYATTACSAAAGAAATATGCCAAACTTTTGCACAGAACAAATGAAAAGAACAAACTTTAGTACTTACTCTAATGCAATATTTCTTCATTAACAACTTTAAACATAATACCAAACACAGAACATRCAGTAAACAAAAAACTAAACAATGATACCTGAAAAAATTTGGCACTTCTCAGAGGAGATGGAGTTGGTGGTGGTTTTGAAGAGATATTGGAATTTCCATTGGAACCCTCTTTAGCCATTACTCCCAGATCTTCACTTCAACCCCTGGATCATTAACATCATCAAACGTCACTAATAAATTCAAGAAAAAAGAACCAAAAAACTTCAATTTAATGTAACAAAGAACACCAAGTCAGACTATTAACATTCTAAACCAAAAAAAAAAGCCAACCGTTCAAAGCAATTCCCCATCACTTTAAATTGTATGTGAATTTTACCCTTTTATCTTAAATATTGATATTAAGTGTGCTAGATTGGATCTAAATTAGAATTAAACTTCTTCTAATCTAATTATATTATAATTGATGGAGTTCAGATTTTAAAATAACTTGGAGTGGTGTAAAGGTCCCACGGATGTTTGTAATATCATATGTTCACAAAACATTATTATATGTGCAAAAAATTCGATAAAAGATAATGAATTGAATCTTAAAAAGTCAGCTGTAAAATGTCTTTTAACATTATATGTATAAATTTGAGTATCGTTCATAAAGTATATATATTTTAATATTTTCTCCCTCGTTGTTATTGTTTGCCACACACTTGAAACCATGCCAACATATCATCAAGTAGTTTGAATAAATATTTGTATTTATTTAATCGTTTTCATAATAACTTAACTTTAATAATAGCTTATAAGAATGACTCTCTTGACAAATAAATAAACAACCAATTCTTAAATAAAAGCATGGACCTCATGAGGTAATTTCACCTTTTTCAGGTTGTCCAGTATTTTATTACCATTGCTATTATTTTGCCTAGGCTTGAAAATGAAAGGAACCAAGAAAGAAGGTGGACTGGGTTGGGCCCTCATCTCAAAAAGTGGACCTGTGAATCTCGGCCTTCGGGCCCAGATCAAATCTGGGTCCATACAGTTGTCATTTCCGATGTTGCTTTTTTTTTTCTTTCCTTTTTAAGTACAAAATATTGTTGCTTTTTCCAAAATATGTGATCAGGATTCGAACTTACTACTTTTTGATTGGAGATATGTACTTTAATGAATTGAAATATGTTTAGATTTGTCATCTCTGATGTTCATTGTTCAACAAATCAATGGAAGTAGCGTGTAGTATTTGATTGGATATTTTTCATTGATTCGATTTTTCTCTCAATTTCATATTAGGTATATTGGTTATACAACGGTTATATCGTTTTCGGAGTTAATCTTAGTAAATAACATCGAAACATTTCTGATTCAGTTTTAGAAAATTTCTACTATACAAGATGAACGGAATAAATTCCTATTTGGATTGTAAAGTCGGCCATAATGTTTGGATTTGGAAGGTTTTGAGAATTATGGGGCGGTGGAACTGGAGCCCGGAGGTACGGGAACGTTGAAATTGGAATGCCCAATCAGTAGTGGTGAGGGGCCGAGGCCGACAATGACATGAAATGAAAGGCATTGCTTTGGTATTATTAATTTTGTTATGTTATGCTCTTCTTATTATTCGCCCTACCCATCTGCCCTTTTCGACGCTTCCGAGTCAAATTACCCTACTCGGCACTTACCACTTGCATTCACACTCACAACGATAACAATATAGTTCAACGATCTACTTTTTCAGATCTCAACTCTTAATCTAGTGTTCAATCTTTTAAGATTTTCAATTTATCGATAATTTGTTTGTAAATCATTAAATTATTGTTTTAGTAACATCTGAACATGTTTTTTTAGCACAATAACATGGAATAAAGATTCAAACTCAAAATTCGGAGATATATGTTTTAATTGTTGAGTTATATTCAAATTGCATGTAATCAAATTACTGAAATGTTATTTGACACTTCTACTAGCAAAATCTAACATGTCAATTAACATGTCAACAAAATAATAATTTAATGATACGTTGTTTTATGATAACAAATTTTAACAATTTTTTTTTTAACTAAATGATATAATTGGAAATTATTGAGATTATCAAAAGATTAGCAACTAAAATGAGAAATATCACAAATATTATAATTTATAAACTATATATCGTAAAACAAAACGTCGTCTTTTCTGTTATTTTTTATTCATTTTTTTGGGGATTATTATCGGATTCATCCCACCCACGTGATTCAATGAAATGCCGTTACATTCTCTTAAAAAGAAAGGTTCCTTTTGCATAAAGTTTCGGTTAGATGAAGAAAATTTGCTTTTAAATTATAAAATGATTGATAGCTAATGGTTTGGCCACCAAATACATCTTCTAGGTTACATGTTTCAAAATTCCATATTAAAAAATGTTGTATTTGAATATATAAATAATTAAATGGTTGAAATTATAAGTTTAGTGTCTGAATCTTTATAATTTATCTATTTAACTGTTGAAGCGCTAACCATTCAAGAGGCTCATGATTGCAGCAGAAATTGGTAATCAAAGTTTGTTTATAGAATCAAATGCAATGAAGATTATTACATTATTGAGAAGAAATTCGAAGAATCTAACGAATTGGAAATAGTATTTGTTGAAGTAAAACTACTAATGTATGTGATTAATATAAAAACTTCATGTTCACTTGATGAAATCAGATAGCTCATAGACTTACAATTCCCACGCGAGAGCAATGCTAATATGGCATGTTGACGCTATTATTTCACATCACATAATCAATGATTAAACTTCAAATTGAAATTTAAATGACTTTGTTTATAAATTATAAGATCAAGATTATAATTTTACCTAAATTAAATAGACTTTTCAAGATTGTTCTTGATAGTGTGAAATCTTATTCACACTTTTTTTTCAAAAAAATAAGATTTAAAGTGAAAGTTTGTAAATCTAATCCCTTTTTAGTCACCAAATCCCATTTGAAAATGAAATCAAATGAAATCCAACTCCTTTCTAAAATTAAGCCAGATATACATAACTTTGTATTATAAAAGAAGTATTTTAATTCATGATTTTCTGTAAAGAAAAAAAAAAAGTGGCCTACTTCTAACTTTTTAGAAGTGCTCTAATTTTTACTTTTTTAAGTAGAGAAACAAAAAAAGGGACATAAATCCAAAAGCATGCACATTAAGAAACAAACAATAGTTGATGACTGTTGAGCATCATCAAACAATTTCCTCTTCAGCCATGAAAAGATAACCTTTCTTCCACAAATGCTTGGTTCCCATGTTAATTCTCTCTCTGCAGCTTTATTTCCTTATCTGCAAATAAAATACACTAAATAAATCTCATTTCTTCTTTTAATATGTCTAATGATCAAGGAAAACGTGCTCTAATAACTTAACACAGAAGAAAATCTTTGGTCATACATATATATTATGTCTCTTGCTCTCGCACCGGGCCGGTGTGAGTAACTCCATTCGAGTGAGAGGAAGTAAAACCATAGACTAGATCTTATATCGATGCGGTACTTGGTTCTGTACATTTTAAAATTAGCTTAAGGTAAAGCTTAGTCCGAATTAGTAACGAGTTGAGCTTTTAGAATGTGGGACTCCGCCTCTTATATAAAGGAAGAATTGAGAACTGTACGATTATACACATGTCATTCAGTGAATTTTTTACCGATAATTCAAAGATCATTTCATCAAATGTCATCAAATTTTTCGTCAAGTCAAAATTGTCCCTCGATCTATAGTTGGACTTAGCTCTTCTTTTAAGGCACGTGGGCCCTTTCTTCTCGTCCTCGATCAGCGTGTCTTGATAAAGGGGTCACATATTTGTACTTAACATTATCCCTGGCATCATCAACAATCAAATTAATCTCATATATTGACTTTTACATGGCCCAAAGTATTTTAGATAGAATATTGTTATAGGCAATTTGATAGCAATGAATGTACTATAGAACAATTTTTTTTCCTAGAGATGTATAAAGCTTACTATACGAGTGCCATAATGGGCATAACCAAATGAGTGACGTACACGACTTCAAAAATATATACACAAAAAACCACCCAACTTCAGCCTAAAGACAACCATGCTTTAGCCCTCTCATCCCAATTCATTATAATTTAACATGCGTGTGAACAACAAACTATACACGTGTAAAAACAATATTTATTAATGTATAATGATCAAGTTAATCAAACTAAAATCATAACAACATTTGTAACTTTTCAGAAAATCAACACGATGTTGACTAAAGTTTGTTTTTCGTCCTACTACATCACTTGGTAAAAGTTAATTACCATTATCAAGAGTATTTTGATGGGTGATCGCACTTTAATGATTTTTTATTAAAAAAAATAAATAAATCGGAGGATCCTGGGAAATTGGGCCAATTAATATAGGAAAGCACCATTATTGCATGATTTATTTAAACTATTAAATCCATTAGCTAGACTGGAGTAGGCAAAAATTATTTCGTTAACTAATATATTGTTGGCAGAATTTGAATATTTGATATGCGGTGCAGTCCGACACCTACTGTGTTTAATTGAATAAAAAGCAAATTTATATTAATGGTTGGAGTTTGAACTCATATTTTCCATTATAATCTAATATCATATCAAATTATCTTTAAAGTTTAAAGTCAAAATCTTAATGTTAATCAGACGCATGAAAAGATCCATTAATAAGAAGGGCATAGAAAAGAACAAAAACATTAGGAAAAGGTATATTAAAGTGACAAAAACTTAAACTAATCTTGATGTTAATTAATGTCCTAGTTTTTATTGGTGGATATTCGATTTGATGGGTGGAATTTAATAAAAAGACGTTGCTTTATTTTAAACTGTTAAATTGGACGTGATTGATGGACGGAAAGATTCACGTTGGGGAGATTCGATTTAATTATGGATACATGAGACAATGGTCTTTATATTATTATTATTATTATTATTTTGAAAAAAATGGGAGAGAAAATATGAACGCGTGGCGTGGGAGTCTGGAAATGGAACACGTTGGAAAAAGAGCTTCAACTTCAGCGGTGAGGCATTCGTCGACGGCTCAAAGACTGGGATCGGAAGTTGCCTAAACGCGTCAAAAAACAAGCAAACAAAAACACATCAAAGTGGAGGCCCGACGGAGAGTTTGGGCTTCGCTTCTCTTTCTTTCGAGTCGTAAGAAGCAGAGTTATTTTGCAACTTTCACTCCGTTTTGTCTTTTTCATCTCTCTTACTCTGGTCCACTCTGCGTTATGCTTATGCATCTCCATTTCCTGTGAACCTCATCTTTTCCACTGTTGCTTTGGTCTGATGCATTAATTAAAAAAATGTTACCATATTATTGTATTGTATTACTATAGCAGTAGGAGCTACTGCTACAGTACACGCATTATTATTCCTATTCCTCATCTCACCCCAAACACACCACAGCCTCACACGCCCTATAAAGTAAAGTGATAGCCAGAGCCAGAGACATAGAAAATGGAGACTGAGGGTAAGGCTCAGGCTCACACCAAAGCTTCAAGCTCCCCCCCCAGCGCCTTACATTGCTCCACTACTCGATGCTCCACAAATGGCGTTCACACCAAATCTAATGCTAAAACTCCAAGAAAGCCCGGCGGATGGAAGTCCATGCCCTATATCCTTGGTCTCTTATTTCATCTCTCTTTAATTTCTCCATAGTTGTATAATAGTTGGTTTTCTCTGACAGTACTGAGCGTTTTGGGGATTGGCAGGAAATGAGACGTTCGAGAGGCTGGCTTCGCTGGGGCTACTGGCCAACTTCATGGTGTATCTCAGAAAAGTGTATCACATGGATCAAGTTTCTGCCACCAGCTTGATGGGCATATGGACCGGCGTTACCAATTTTTCGCCTCTAATTGGCGCCTTTCTCTCCGATGCTTATGTGGGTCGCTACTGGACAATCGCCGTTGCTTCCATTTTCTCTTTTCTCGTAATCTCCCTCTCTATGTCTCTTATCCAGCTGTGTCCATCGCCTGTGTGTTAACTTTTCTTTTACCCTTTGGGGTTTTGTTGAAGATTTGGTTGCCAATATTTTATTTCATCTTTTTTCTNAAAAAGCCAACCGTTCAAAGCAATTCCCCAAAATCTAAGCTTTGATTCTACTGGATGAAGATATTAGCAGCTGCCTATGCCTTTTTATATAGATACAAATAAGCGGGTGTTTAAAAAATGAACACAATAATTTAATATAAGAATCGTTAGACCAAACTGCAACGACTTGAAGGGAGAGAGAGTGAGAAAAAACTTCAAAAACACGAAAAGTGGAAAGCTTTTCTGCGAAGAAAGTGAGCTCTTACCCACCAAACAATTTCAGATCTAAATCTCAGAGGAGCTCACCGTTCTCGTAAAAATAAAATTTTTTAAAAATTTTGATGAGTGATTTTTTTAACCTGCAATCGACTACGGAGACTCGACGATGACAAGATTTTTACCTTGGATTAAACAAATCAAAATCTGGGACTTTCGATTTTCTTCTTTCGCTTTGGAATTTATATAGACAGCGAGGAGGGCGTGAGATTTTTCGGTGATAACCGAAGATCGCGGGACCCAAAATCGGAAATTAAGAACTCAGTTGAAAATGAAATTGGAGAGTGTTACGTTTCGCGGAAATAGGGGTGTCGTCTGGAATTGGATCGATGGTACTGTAGATAACACCTCACTGTGTTCATTCATCTTGATCTTTTTTTCTTTTCTTTGTTTTCTCTTCCACTTTTTGACTATTAATTAAGGAAAATTTTAATGGCGTTCCTATGTTTAAATATAGCAACATAATTATGATTTGTAACCTCGTTTATTAGTGATAGATGTCTGAAAATCATGGTTGATCTCATGATTAAGAAAATGTTAGAACGGAATTTACTTTCACGATCAAGAATAAATAAAACTTGTTTCTAAATTTAAAATTTGAGTCATTCCACAAATTAGCTTGATCGATACTACTTGAATCATTATAACATGTCATTTTAAAATAGAGATAAGGTAAATAAGAAACTTATGGTTCAATAATTATGAATTCTACATTTCAAATTCTCAAACTACTTCTTGAAAATGAATAAACTATGTTATATATAGCCTTCCAAACATTGCCTAAAAAACCTAGGAATCAGAGTCGTAACTCTCAAGAGTAGATGAAGTTCTACTTGGAGTGGTTTGAAGTTTTTTGAACACAATTATATTAATTAAAGGTTGATTTGTATTAAGACATGAGGCACCGTAAGAAGTTATTTTTGTTTTTTTAAGCGAATGAGTTTGGGTTGAATTTTAGTATTATTATTATTTTCTATATTCACAAATTCAAAATGTTGTTGTATTTAATTAGGCTCGTATATGCAAGTACAACATTAATTAATCGTCCAACATTTTCAAATTATAAAATAAATTGAGCATAGATTAATTGGTTCACACATTTCACATGTCATATTAAAAACACAACAATATAGAAATTCAGTGTGGAATGAGGCTCGAAGTCACATTTTAATGTGGTGGATTTTGGTAGCTGGGCATGCCACGTCAGTGTGGCACCTGCTCTTAAATTACAAGTGGATCACATGCAAATTCCAATTATGTAACAGTAATTACAAGCTGGCAGTGATATTGCTACTCCATTTGAAATTCAGCTTCATGCAGTCCTCAACAGGCCAAGTGGAAACTAAAGTTTGAAGAATTTAAGCACAAATTTAGCTTCTACCTCAGATGATGATCTGTGTGGCTACACTTTAAAATTTCCAATTAATAAATTTGTTATTATAAATAATAATATTCATAAAAAATATCGTTAATTAAATGATAACGTAACATATTTTATGTACATATATCGACTAATTTTGCATGGTAAATAATATGGTCTAGTAAATAAGATACAATTAATTTATATTATTTTCTTAAAATTGAAAGTGGAATCTCACCCTAGAATAATTAAACTAAGAAAAAAATTAAGAGGGTGATATTGAAAGAAGGAGAAAAGAAAAAGAACACAAAAAAATTTAGTGCATGTCACCCACTGGCCACCGGCCACCTTATTGATGAAATCTTGTTGGACTGAATGAAGTTCGTAGGCCCAATAATGAAACCCTAAAGAAATGGGCTGGGGCCCAAACATTCGTTTGAGAGAGAGAGCTACGGAAATTAAGAAAGAAAGGAGGCTCTTTTTCATAGTCTACTGCATCTCGAAGAATTTCGTCGTCGGATCTCTTTGCTGTCTTCGTGTTTCTCTCTCAATCGATCAGATCGGAAGGTACGCTCGTCTTCCTCCCACCATTTCCTCTCTCCCTCTCGAAATTCGATTCGAAGACTTTATCAGGGTTTATTGGTTCAGGATTAGATGTTTTTTCTTAGCAAAATTGGATTATTAATATCTGGACTGGACCTGTGAATCGGTCTTCCAAATTGCCTGTGAATGACTACGTCTTGATGTCTAGTTTTTGAAGAATTTGAAATTTCCAGTTTGCTGCGTTGAAAATTGAAATCATCGTTTGTGTTCGAAGAATTTAATTTCCGTCAAATTGTTTCGCTGCGCAGATGATTGACGATCAGATGTTAGGTTTTCTTGCCAATTTTCTTGGCATTTTTATCTTTGCTCTAGTGATTGCCTACCATTACGTGACGGCTGACCCGAAGTATGAAGGCAACTGAGGTGAGATCTCGTCGATCCAGATGCCTACATTGACAGGCAAAGTGCATTACTGTTAGGAGTAGAGATCGTTTTGATATGTTAGGTTTTATTTTTCTTCGATGAGAATTTTCTCCCAGCAACAGCAACAATCAATGTAAGCAACCTTTCGTTATGGAATCATAACTTATTCTCTTAAATTTTCATGGTTCTGTGATTGATGGCCTTCTCAGTTCAGTATTTGATTGAGTTCCTACGGCCCCGTTTGAGTTCCTTCAAATTTGTTTGCAACTTGAATCCATTAACTCCTTAAATTTTTGGTGAACTGCAATTTTCAACAGTTTCCTTTCTGAATCTCTTCTCCTAATGGTTTGCATTTCTTCGCCCTTTTTTTTTCTAATGGTTTGAAATCCCTAGAAAAACAATTTTCCTCGAGAAAAATGTATACACAAACAGGGTGTTATGGAAGAATGCATAGTGCTGCAAGCCTGCAATTTAGATCCAGTCATATTGTGATTAATATATAGCATTACAAATTTGGGTTGGGATTCGAACTTCTGGGATTTATTTTATTTTTATTGAGAACTTTTGGGATTTAAACTTTAACTCACAAATCCTATAACTATTTGAGTTTGTTGGTAGCCAGTAGTCACAATTTAATATCTATGACTAATGTGTTAGATTTGACATTATTTTCAGTGTTGATAGGTGGTTAAAATGTTAACTTTGTGCAAATTGAGATATAAATATTTAGCAAAACGTCATCGAATCTCCATTTGTTGAAACTAAAAAAAAAGTGTCAAGACTTTTTTTTCTTTGTCATTGTTGTTGTGAGTGTGAGAGTTTTTGAGTCAGAGTTCGATGCTGATAATGAAATATGAAAAAGCAAGGTTAATATTTTTTTAAAAAATTGCAATAATTATTTGAATTAAACTACCAACATATAAAAAGTTGTTAATTCTAATTATTAGATGATATTTCAAAAAATTTGTCAGTAGTTACTCTTTTTTTTTCCACAGATATTTTTCAAGTGTCATTGAAAATTTTCAGCATACTTAAAATGGAGAGGTTCTCTACTAAAAAATAAAATTGACATATATTAATCTATTTTGGCGTGAATATGGATGACAAAGCTTCAGATCATTATCCATATTGTATTAGGGGTGTTCACAGTTCGGTTTGGTTCGGTTTTAGAACCAAACCGAAATCGAATACTGAAAAGAAGAAAATTTCAAACCGCACCGAATCGCATGCATCGCATAAACCGCACCAAAAATTCGGTTTGGTTTGGTTCGGTTTAGTCGGTTTCTGGGCTAGAAAAGCGGCGTATATTTCAAGTGCACTCTTTTTTTGTTTTCACCAAAGTCTGACTTGTGCATCAAAGGGGTTGGAGTTGGTGGCTGGCAACGGGAGGAAGAAGGAACTTAGAAGGAAGAAAGAAAAGGGAGGAAAATGGGAGAAGGAAGAAACAGAAAGGGGAGGGAAATGGAAGAAAAGAAAGAATGAAAAAGGTTTAAGAAAGTGAATAAAAAAATTAAAAAAAAAATTTAATGAAAAACTACCGGCCAGCGGCCATTAAATCAAAGAGGGACTCGAGGTGGTATTGACACCTGTGTCATGCCTTTAAATATTGTATAATATAAATAATAATAATAATATCAATATATATATAAATAAAAGTAAATTTTAATATATATATCTAATTATATATTTGGTTCGGTTTTAATATTGGTTTTCGACTCTTGAAACCGAAACCGAACCGAAATTTCGATTTGACTATTTTATTAAACCGAATCGAACCGCAAACCTGTAAAAACCGAAAATGCAATTCGGTTTCGGTTTGATTTTTCGATTTCATCGGTTTTATCGATTTGGTTGTGCACCCCTATATTGTATAAGTCAATTTGTAAAGATAAAATTTAAAATGTTTTTTTCAGAAAAGTTGTAAAAATGGCATTTTTAGAAGTAATTATCACATATTGCATCGATAATTTAGCCATAGCTTAAAATTCATAAATTTTTTTAAAAAATCATAAATTTTAAAATTATTTTTCAATTGAAGAGTTACTTTTTAGTGATTTTTTCCCTCTTATTATTATCTATGAAACAAACACTGCGAGATTTGGAGCCCAGTAGGCCCAACGAGCCCAAGTAACGAAGCTGATGAAAAAAGAATATTAAGAATTTACAATGGGGCATTCCGAGAATTGAACTCGGGACCTCTCGCACCCTAAGCGAGAATCATACCACTAGACCAAATGCCCTTTTTGATATTTATATTTAGTTAGTACAGTTTAGTATATTATGAAAAAAAGCACAAGAGAACATCAATTACCAACCTAAAAAGTTTTAAAATATAAAAAGTATTTAAATACTATTTTTGTCCCTTTACTCTCAACTTAGATTTATTTTGGTACATTTATTTTCAATAGATTTATTTTGGTTGATCTAATTTAAATTTTTATTTATTTTAGTCTCTACATTTTTAGAACGTCAATTTTGGTTATTATCCTCTTAAAACCGACTATTTTGATTTATTTTTACGAAATTTTAGCATAAATTTTATATGATTGTATCCTTCAATGCAAACTTATAATAGTCATGGACGAGACACAAATGAAAATGAAAGATACCTTCTAAAATTATACGTACTAAAACAAAACCTTTCAAAATAATCACAATGGAGAGTAGAAATGGGAGAGTAGAAAAGAGTTCTCAGAGTATAGAGGAAATTAAAAAAATATTTATTAAACCTAAAAACAAAAACAAAAATAAAAATAATTTTAAAAAGAGAGAAAAAAAACAAATAGGGAAAGAAAAGAAACATCTGGAACCAACTAGAGGAGTAGAAAAGTAAGCGTCGTGTTTTCATACGGTATCAAACCATAAACTTCGGCGCTCCCGAATCTTTCCCATTCGAACTCTCTAGAACCTTTTTTCCCTTCCAAAATTCTATATAAACTCTCCATTTCTCTCTCTTTCTCTATTCACTCTTAACAATTTTGCCCTAAATCTTCTCATCGCCTCCGTTTCCCTCTTTTCTTTTTCCTTCGATTTTTCATTTTGATTCTTTTTCCGATCGACTAGAAGAGCTATGGCCGGTAAAGGAGAGGGTCCGGCGATCGGAATCGATCTTGGGACGACGTACTCTTGCGTCGGAGTTTGGCAGCATGACCGTGTTGAGATTATTGCCAACGACCAGGGCAACCGGACGACGCCGTCGTATGTTGCTTTCACCGACTCCGAGCGCCTGATCGGTGATGCGGCCAAGAATCAGGTCGCCATGAACCCTATCAACACCGTCTTCGGTAAGTCTTTTAGTTTCCTTTTTAGTCTCCTAAGCTACGCGGTTTAGTGATGTAGTTCTTGGAAGTTGGTTCTTCAGGAACAGTATTAGGTTTTTTCTTCGGAGTTTTAAAATAGTATTAGGTTGTCATTTCTTGTTGGTTCTCGTTGATGAGTCGAGGTTATGTTTATGAGATCTGAGATCTTGAACCCGGGGTCTTGGAAATGGTTATCAATTATGATGATTGTGGTTTTCTGAGTCCTAGGTTTTCGATCTGTATTTTAAATGGTTGATTAGCATTGATGTTGCGACATGATGTGCACTCTTTCCTATATGGATCTTGAAGCTATTTTAGTTGTCTTTCTACTTCTGTTGTTTTATACTTACTCGTTTGTTTGTTTCGCGTTTTTAGAGCTGTAAATTGATGCGCTTCTTCTGCATGTTGACAGATGCGAAGCGTCTAATTGGTAGAAGATTTAGCGATTCATCGGTCCAGAGTGATATTAAGCTCTGGCCATTCAAAGTTATCCCCGGTGCCGGTGACAAGCCCATGATTGTGGTGAACTACAAGGGTGAGGAGAAGCAGTTTTCGGCGGAAGAAATCTCTTCTATGGTGCTCATTAAGATGAAGGAGATTGCTGAGGCGTATCTGGGCACAACGGTGAAGAATGCCGTTGTCACTGTCCCAGCCTACTTTAACGATTCACAGAGACAGGCCACCAAAGATGCTGGTGTCATCTCAGGCCTAAACGTGATGCGTATCATCAATGAACCAACTGCTGCCGCCATTGCTTATGGTCTTGACAAGAAGGCTACCAGCTCCGGTGAGAAGAATGTTCTAATTTTTGATTTGGGTGGTGGTACTTTTGATGTTTCACTGCTCACGATCGAGGAAGGTATTTTTGAGGTGAAGGCAACGGCAGGTGACACCCATCTTGGTGGTGAGGATTTTGATAACAGATTGGTTAATCACTTCGTGCAGGAATTTAAGAGAAAGAACAAGAAAGACATTAGTGGGAATCCCAGGGCTCTTAGGAGATTGAGAACTTCTTGTGAGAGGGCGAAGAGGACTCTCTCTTCCACAGCTCAAACTACAATAGAGATTGATTCTCTGTACGAGGGAATCGACTTCTATTCAACCATTACCCGTGCTAGATTTGAGGAACTCAACATGGACCTTTTCAGGAAGTGTATGGAACCCGTTGAGAAGTGCTTGAGAGATGCTAAGATGGACAAGAGCAGTATTCATGACGTGGTTCTTGTTGGTGGCTCTACTAGGATTCCCAAGGTGCAGCAGTTGTTGCAGGATTTCTTCAATGGCAAAGAGCTTTGCAAGAGTATCAACCCTGATGAAGCTGTGGCCTACGGAGCTGCAGTCCAGGCCGCCATTCTGAGCGGCGAGGGCAACGAGAAGGTTCAGGATCTGTTGCTTCTGGATGTCACCCCTCTGTCCCTTGGACTGGAAACGGCTGGTGGTGTGATGACTGTCCTAATTCCAAGGAACACCACCATCCCCACCAAGAAGGAACAAGTTTTCTCTACCTACTCCGACAACCAACCCGGAGTTTTGATCCAAGTCTATGAAGGAGAGAGGGCAAGAACCCGTGACAACAACTTGCTAGGAAAATTTGAGCTCTCTGGAATCCCTCCGGCCCCTAGAGGTGTTCCTCAAATTACCGTCTGCTTCGATATTGATGCCAATGGTATCCTGAATGTTTCTGCGGAGGATAAGACCACCGGCCAGAAGAACAAGATCACAATTACCAACGACAAGGGGCGGTTGTCGAAGGAGGAGATTGAGAAGATGGTCCAGGAAGCAGAGAAATACAAGGCCGACGATGAAGAGCACAAGAAGAAGGTTGAATCCAAGAACTCGCTGGAAAACTATGCGTACAACATGAGGAACACTGTGAGGGATGAGAAGTTTAGCTCTAAACTGGACCCAGCAGACAAGAAGAAGATCGAGGATGCGATCGAGCAGGCGATCCAATGGCTGGACAACAACCAACTTGCAGAGGCGGACGAGTTTGAAGACAAAATGAAGGAGCTGGAGAACATTTGCAACCCAATCGTTGCCAAGATGTACCAGGGTGCTGGTGGTGCCGGCGGCATGGGCGGTGCTGGCATGGATGATGACGATGTTCCCCCACCAGCAGGCGGCAGCGGCGCTGGTCCCAAAATTGAGGAAGTCGACTAAATATGCTTTTTTCTGTTTGATTCAATTTAGGTTCGAGGCGATGGAGTACTGTTTCTTCTATGCATCATATATTTTGGGTTTTTTCTTTCCGACCGATTTTAGCAGTTTTTGTTTGAACAATTTTTATCCATTGCCATTAGTATACAATGCTTGATGTTTTCTCTGTTCCATATGTTGCACGTTTCTCGTATGAATAGAAACATATTCACAGTTGATCACAAGTTTTAGAGTTTTGAGTGAGATTTTATGGAACAAACGCAAATAGTTCCCTTGAATCCTTAATAATTGATATTATCGTGTAATTTTCTAATGTTGAAAGATTAATCAGGAAATTTTCATATTTTTTTCGGTGAAGACGTGGGAAAATGCTCCGAAAAAAGCTACTAAATATTACACTACGCATCTCGTGATAGGTCTTGTTTTCCCATTTGAGCTGTGTCAGTGTCAACTGTCATTTTAGTTTAGGTCTTCTGAATACTAATCAACAATGGTAAATGGTCATATTATTCAAAGCGCGAGCATGGAAACTTCTGATGGGGTATCACGAATTTTTGAGTTGGGACTGGACTTCTTTGAGATGAAATGTACAAACATTTGGAAGCATAGAAAAGAATCAAGAAATAAATTAATCATTCGGCTCCACTACATCATCTCATCTCATCTCTCGATCTTCTCAACATTGTCCTTTGATATGACAAAGAAGGAAAGATCAGATCAATACAGCAAGGAGAGTGAAGAGGGATGGATGCAAACAAAGCTTCAACTCTTAAATCATCTCCATGGTCAATCCAATTTACCACTTGCAAAATAAGCAGAGATGTTTTCATTTGTTCACCGATCCTGTGGAAAGCAAGTTTATTCTTGTTAGACTAACATCATTTTCCTGTCCCCAAACCCAAAGGCGCAACGTCTGAAAATTTTAAGTCGAAAGAAATAAATTAGTAGATAAGTAGACCAAAAGATCATCACCAGATTTTCTGTTCAATTTCTTCACAAGTCTAATTCAATTTCTTCCTCTTCCGATGAGGTATGTGCATATTGTTCGTATTTTCCTGCTTAGGACCGACCGTTGTTAGTTTCTCAAATTAAAAACGTAACAGAAGAAGTTATTTGATTTACTAACCGTTTTTTGAAGCATAAATTTCAGCCCTGCAATGAGCTCCAAGAAGTATTCATAAGCAGCCTTGTGAGGCTCCTGTATTAGGAAAATACCTTGCTTTAGATCATATAGGTAATGGTAAGTAAAACTTCATGCCTATGGAGACAATCACCTCTATGTTTGGTGGCAAAGGCAGCCCTTCTACCACGGGAGCTTTCGGAATTTGAACATTTTGGGTACCTGTAGCATCATCTGTCAATGTAATGCTCCAAGAAGGTGGGTTTACTATGCCTAATGCCTCAAAATCAACCCCAGAATGAATCTCAACAGGACTAGAGTTTTTAGAAGAGACGACGTCAGCCAGAGCCTATAAGAGACACCAGAAAAACAACATAAGTGACCGGAAGCTGATATTTAAGACACTGTTTTGATTTTTGAATACTATATCAAGAAGTGAAGGGACCAGTGGGCTCAAGGACCCTGAACTTCCCAAAGACTATTAGCACCAAATCACCACTTTGAAAAGTAATTTTTCTTCTACGACGACCACTAACAGCTTCAGGCTCTTCAAAAATTTATAAATGACACGCTAAATAATTTTCACATTAGGCTTCTAAGTCCAGTAATGGATTGACCAAACTAACTGCATTTGTTTGTAAAAGCTGTTAATTACAACAGCACCCTTTAACCTTTTTGAGACGGTTAATGGATACAATATGGATCAATATTGAAATGCTTAGTTCAAGAAATAATGCATCAACAATGGTGGTTGGTCAGTATACGGCACGTGCAAGACAATCAGATAGGTAAATGTCATTCTATTTCATTAGTAATTCGAGCAATTACTCAAATCTGTATGAAATCTATGTATCCCTATATCTGCCATCTCCCCATTCATCAAGAAGATACGGTATTATGTGTGTAGAGAGATATGCATGCATCAGCCTGTATGTAACATAGGGTTCAGGTAATATAGATATTATCTGGCTTTATATTCTGAATAATCTAGAGCCGACTTACCATTAATGTCAAGTCTAAATCTACATCATGTCCTTCACAACCAAAATAGCAAACATTTATCTGTGGATCAAAACCAAGCAATTGAATTAGAAATGCTGGAGCAAAAATAAATCTGACTACTGTTCTAGATTATTCACCGCTAACCAGTAATCAAACAAGTATCCTAGAAGCATCTAGAAGGATCAATTCTACCCGTACCCTAGCATGCAGTATTGTATTTTTGAAGTCCATGAACCTAACATTCCAATCAGAGATGAAATCTCATACAAATCTCTTTTGTTCATCTTTTCTGCCTTATGTAGTCAAATTCTAATTGTTCCTTCAGGGATGAGAACATAGATGCATATACCTTCGGTTTATCTGCGGCTTTAAATGTATGGAAGGATGGAGTTTCGAAATCCGGAGGCTTCAAAGTGGCATATGCTCCCTCATTATTGTAACTCTTCCTGCCAAACTGAAAAACATCCAGAAGGGGAGAAGTCATACACCCATTTTCAAAAGGTTTTATTCATATCAAATGCAGGAGGGTATTATAACACACGAACATCCAATAGTATCACAATTGTTTAAAAAAATTAAATCTGTCATGCATAGAAGAACATGTGTCCACAACCAAAGAAGTGCAAATATATCGACGGGAAAAGGAATATTAGCAGTACGGAAAAATCTATAATTTTTCAAGAGAAAAAAAAGCCTTGTCAATGGGAATGAACTGTCTTTTAATTCAGTACCCGAGGGGGCGAAAGATGGATCAATAGTTGTTTTATTATTACCACCCCACTATTACCTTAAACTTAGGGTCATTTGATCGTTGGAAATTTAAATGTCCAACATCTAGATGCTAAAAAATCAAGACATATTTGATCCTTGGATGACTTCGCTCATCTCTGCAAGAAAACCTTGTGAGGGATACTCGAAATATTTTGGATATCTGTATTGTGGGCTTTAGGATTTTTCATGGTTTCACATTGCAATTACATATCATTCCAATAATATCTTTGTTATATTATATTATACCAAACGCTTAATTCATTTTTTGGGTTAAAATTTTATTTTAATTCAATATTTTATTATGAATTTCATATTTAATCATATTAATTTTGATCTAAAGTAACTAATATTCATCTAGTACAAATCTGAGTGACTACCAACTTAACCCAATTAAATCTTGTATATGAATTTAACCCTCAACTGAATTTTACTTTAATTTAATATGCCATTTAGATATTATACAATTGAAATGTATCTTGTATAAAAATGTAACTATAGATATATTAATTTCATATACTAATGGAAAAGTATATAAGTACATTAACTTCTTTCAAATTATTTTTAGTATAAAATAAAAATAAGAAGGGAAGAGAATGTAAGGTTTTTTACATTCCTACAAAACAGATATAGAATTTCGGAAGCTTTGGGATTCCTGCAAAACAGTCCGGCCTGGAGTACATAGCAGAAGAGCTAACAAGACTTGTTTGAAATATGATATAGAAACGTTCACAACAGATTAAAAACCATAAAGTTTTCCTCAATTCTTGATTTTAAGCACGTATTGTACATAAGATTCACATACTAACATCAGGTCACAGTCATACATTACCATTCAGAATATAGAAGTGTTTATTTCAATGTGCAAGAAAATTGTACCTCATACCCCATAAAATAAGTTCAACAATAAACACAGTCCTTTATTGATAGAAAGGGGAAGTTACACACACTACCTTGTTTTCCTTGTTAAGTAGATCTAGAATTACCTTAAAATATGATGTGATTTCCAAGAAAAATGAAAACCAGAGATAGTAAGGAGTGGATACCTGTGGGAAATCTGGAGCACTAAATAGAGTATATAATTTTCCTGATTCTCTGTCGTGATCTGTGCTATATCCCATTATCATATCATCGAAATCAATCTTACCATCCCTTGAATCTGGACCTTCATGTGATCTAATGATCAACTACAACATTTGGAAGGGAAAAAACATGTCAGCTCAATATCATATAACTTGTAAAGTTGATTTTCAAGCATAACTCACGAGATCAAAGCTCGACTCTTTCGCTTAACTATTTCTCTTTTCTGACAAACTAAAAAGGAGATCCTCAGAACCAGGATGTAAATATGAATTGGTATATAGATTCAAAAAGTTCTATAATTACATATATGCACACATGTAAATGAGGAGAGGAAGTAAGAATAGAGATGAAATTATTTGTGATTTGCATATCCAAAATCAACTCATAGAACCTATAAAATTTTCAAGGTAAAAATGGCCTGAATTTACCATAAATGCCATGCAAAAAGTTCTTCATAAACAATCATGTTCATTAAGTCAAGGTTTGAGTATAACCTTTAAATTGGACAGCTTTAAGAATGCTTCTGTTGAATCAGGACCCCATAATAAACCTGCTCCTCTGACTTGGTTTTTCCTTAAGCCATCTATTTTAGAAGGATCCGACCACAATACATCTGCCAAAATTATATTTGGATCTTCATCTTGTGTTGGAATATCAATAAAAAACCTTTCGAGCTTAGATAAGTCTTGTAAGGATCCAATCCGCAGCTCATGCGTCTCCCTTTCCTTGCCATTCTGCACATCAGGATTGCATGGCTTACGAAATAACCCTCCATGGGTTGTATATACTTTTCCAGCAATAATTGCAGCCAAAGGAAGTTCCTTAAATGTTTCCAAACACCTGTGATATACTTTTTCACCTTGCTCCCCATATTTTGTCCCTACTTCTTTCTCAAAACCGAAGGACGATGTACAAATTCTGGTTTCATGATTTCCACGGAGTAGATATACTCTATCAGGCATCAAGATCTGTTTTGTGTACCTCACCAATAAATGAGGCATTAAGGGGTTAAATAGATGTGCATTTTTCAGAATGAAAATAATGTTATTAATGCTACCTTCTCTAGATTCTATACATCCAATTCCTGCTCTGAGGACACAATATTTTTTCTATACCACATTCAAGGGTGCAGTTTTATGAAGAAAATAAGAGAAAAAGCAGTGAACAATCACCCACATTAAAAATTGAGTATGCTATACAAAAGGGCAACATACATCAGTAGTTATAAGTTATACTTTCAACTGAAATTTTACTCACGATCCTTATCAAAAATAAAAAAACTGCACAAATTCAAACTATTGATAGATTTATCCAGATTTTTTAATGTTGTGCATGCTTGTCTGCACCTTTTGGTCTTCTATACAATTAATAACAAGTAAAAATGACTTCATCTTACCTTCCACACCAATAAGACCAAAAACACCTCCAATCCCCATGCTCCTCTGTTCACATAATTGCCATTAAAAACGTAATACTGGGTCTTAGATGGTAAGTTAGCAAGTTCAAAGAGATGAAGCAAGTCATGATAATGTCCATGAATGTCACCAACTATAACAACATTTGAAACTTCTCCATGGCAGTCAATTTCCACACAGTTTGGTTCCTTGTGAAGGATGCTTGCACCTACATCTAGTATTGCATCTACCACAGAAACTGGCATGACGAATTGAAACTCCATGGGCAAGTAGTTTCTCGAAGACTCCCCAAATGTTTTCATCAACTCTAGAACCCACTCTAAGGTTAAGCTACCATTTGGTGGCCAAGTAACAGAGTGCTTAACATGTGACAGGTCATAATATTTATTCTCGAGCCTAGCTTCAGCTACTGCCTGTTCATCTTCAACCATTATAAGTTGTGTCTCTCCAAGAAGTACATCATCATTGCTGGAATCAATTGGTTCGACCTCCAGACTCTCCGTTATCCACATATCACTTGCAATGCCCTATTAATGTAATTTGCATATTTACAATAAATATAGAATTGATTTCGCTAGAAATATTACATAAGAGAAAGTTGCTTCCTAATTCCTACAGCCCTACCTGTTCAACAATATGGGAAGGTTCAGTTTCCACATCTTTAGCCCCATCAACAATCCCGCATAGAAGCTCCTTTAATCTTGATAATTGTTGCAGTTGCTGGTCGTCCAAGTCTTTATTTGACATCCTATTCACAAGGTCAACAATATCCTTGCATTTACCTGCCTGCATAATATTCTGTCAATCCACAACTTTTTAACAAGGATCTACCTACAGTAAGGTGATTGACAATGCAAAACTTACCAGCTTGTTGATGTAAGAGCACATAGCACTAATCACATCATTTTTTGTCACCTACAACACATTAAACATGCTTTTAATTACACATCTCATCTCCATGGTTTAAAAGAAAAATAGTTATTAGTCCACCTGATCATCCTCACTTACCCTTGAATCTCGGTCACTGATAACCCGATGAGAAATTTCCCTCAGCCTCATAAGAGAATATACTTGCTGGTCATCCAATTTAGAAAATGAGTACAAGTTTGTAGTGTCCACAATTTTCTGACATATATTTTGTATTGTCTCCAATTTATCATCCATATCTACAATGAATTCGGGCATTTATGTGTGACACTATATCGTAGCGAGCCACTAAAATAGTATGCAATAGTATTAATTTGTTCAGATGTATACAGTTTCAAGATCATGCATGGCGTACCAAGTACAACACTTCCAAAATGAGATGGAAGAATTTTGTAAACAGAAACAAAGAGATGAGTGACACAAAGTCTCTGAAAATATTCAAAACACTTAAAAGTTTGAAACAAGGTTTCTTGTCTGGAAATCTTATTTTACTTTTTAAATTTCAATAGAACGCATTTCAAGCTTTTATAAGAGCAACATCTTGATTTAATCAGAAGAAATAAAATAATAAAAAATTGGGCAGGAACTCAAGTAAAAAGATAACAAACTACTCAGTTTGCTTTCCCAAACAGCTATCTCCTCCACAAATTCTGGAGCTTACAATGGTTTAAGTTCATTCCTTGATGATTTCCATGCCCTTGACTCAATATAATTCTGTTAGGGGCATTGAAGCTTCTGATTCTTAATCCCTGCTCAGCCAGGAGTACTATCTTTGGAATGTGTCACACAAGCCTCGCTCATTGATGCTATAAGTGAGTGAGTCAAAGCAATCTATTGGACATAACTTTGTTTTTAGTATGGCAATCTTAATTGATTTAGCAATCAATGAAGTTGGTAGTTTATGATGGCTAACAGCATTATTACAAGATTATTTAAGGTCTTCTCTTTATTACATTCTTCAAGTCACTGCAACTATCAGCAGAGATGTAAGATTTTGTTGCCAGTTGTATAGGTAGTCGACCACCACTGTAAACACCTATTTAAAGGCATTTCCCTCTTAATATAATTCAGTTCTTATTCTGAAACACTAACAATAACGTAAGGTTTCTCTCTACTTCTGTGTCCACAGACGTGGTATGGTATGAAAGCCATTTATATGACTGGCAAAAAGATATATCAATCAGCTGCCGGTGTATGAATTATGATGATCAGGGTACTGAGCATAGCACTGCTGTGGTCTCTTTACAGCAGCAAATTTAATCTCCAAGAGAGAATGGGGTGCAAGGTCAAACAAGACAGTGGTGAAAGTGAGGATAGTCCCTGAGAATTAGATGGGGAACATTTTTAACATAAACCTATCAGCAGGTGCTACCAGCAATGATACCAACCTGCTTACCATAATTAATCACAACATTTAAGTCGAAACTACACTTAATGGTCTCCAATGGCAGACTAAACATTGAAGACGTGCTCAACTGGTTGAAGAATATTGGAAGTCTCTTCTGCGTATGCTGAAATTCCTGATAGTAAAATGGGTTGGTAGGCGGTATTGAATACAGACCACTCAAAGAAGGTGCATCTACAAGGTAGGAACAATTACAAGCCAGCTAGAGAAGGGTTGGGAGAAAGTAGATAAACCTGTAGGTTAATCAAGGAAAGATTTCTCCCCATCAAAGGCCTTTCTGTCTTTGTACAATTCAGTTCTGAAATACACACAGTAAATGAAGGCTTCTCCTCAACTTCCGTGTGCACCAGTTTGGGTGCATATGTCAACAGAGATCGAACAATAATTCCAGAAACAGCCTTCTATGTAAGTGGCAGATATTGTTTCATCAGACTTTACTTAAATAAACGATCTAACATAAATGTTAATTCATGGCATGATTTGACTAAGAGCTCGGCAGTATGAGAATATGGACATCTCAAAACGCTCTAACATCAAATACAGTAATCATATTAAGTATTACAGTTACAAAGTGGCAGAGCAATAGTGTTCGTGTACTAAAGCAATCTCAAAGATTGTAGGAGTTTCAGGATCCATGCTCCAAAGGGTAAGTTGATTACGTGCAAACTGCCAATTTAGCTCACTGAAGTGTATTTTACAAGCCATACATACTTGAATTCATACAGTCCATATAACATGCTTAAGCACTACGCTGCACTCAATACAATTACAATACAAGTGTGCAGTACAATGCATAACAAAAATAGCATGTTATAAAAACTTTGATGCTAAAAGGATTATGATCAGTTGAGATTTCGAATAGTTCGATGTTCAAGTACTATGAACTTATGCACGAAGTTAATAAAAAGAGCCAGTGGCTCTCCAATGAAGCCCGGAAATACTTACCAGCCTGAATAGCTACATTACATTTACTTTGCAGAGGAAAAATGGGAGATACTGGAGGTGCAAGAGAAGCAAGCATGTTGGAACAAACGGGATGTGCCTGGGATAAATATTACTCATAAGTCGTACTACATTGAAAATATGAGGGAATGGTTACTACAGACGGCAAATACAATTCTCAAAATAAAGAAGCAGAAATTCGATGACACAAAAACATGCTGATCCCGATTTCCAGAAATAACAAGAATAACAAAGGCCACAAAATTTGAAAAATCATCACAATTAATCGAACATAAATAGAACGTACATCGATTGAAAAAAGTACACTCAACTCAAATTTTAAACCCTACCGTTACAGAGCATCATAACACCAACCGAAATGAGACAGATGTGAGTGAAGATGGAAATCGTTTTAACTTCTAAGTATCATAGCTTCTCACTATTTTTTCACACCGACGAAAGAAAACAAGTAAGAATTGAGCTAAACACACGCAAGGAGCTCCACTTGAGCAGCATATCCAGCTCAGGAAGCCTCCGTTTCCATGAAACCGGAGCTAGATGTAGAGCAGTAACGAATGCAATGTTCAACTATGCTATAGCTTTGCATTCAAGAGGATTGGGAACAAAGAAGACGAAATGAGATGCAAGAAATTTAAGAATGGAGAGCGGAATAAGAGAAGAGTAGGAGGAAGAAAAGTACATCTTCGGTCTCGTTATCGGAGGATGAGAGCTCGCCGCCGTCTCTAGTTTCGTAGGGTTTGTTGCGGTTCGAATTCGAGGTGGTGGCTTTGGCCGTGAACTCGTCGGAAATTTCCATCCTCCCGCCGAACCGCGGTTGAACGAGGGAGTGTTTGGAGACGAGAATACAGAATCAAGAAAGCGGACTGATGCTCGGCCGTCATTGTTTTGCCTTTGTGATATTACATGAACATCCACGGCCCAACTATTAATTTACAATGATGCCACTGGCAGGTTTTCCAGTCAAACTTTGGTACTTAATTTTAGTTTTGCTCCTGTTTAAATGTTAATTGATATCAATATATTATTAATTAGTCTTTTTTTTAATTCATCCCCAATCTTTAGTGAGGTAAATAATGCCAAAGCGAGGCTAAGAAAATATATCTAAGGTTGTGAGTTGAATTCTAAGAGAGATAAATAATAATTTAACTAATTAAATTATATGTTCAAACTGATTAAAGTGAACTTATCTCACGTCGACCTTTGATTACAATATAAAAGCTTAGAGATATAACATTTTTCTAACACTACACAAAGAAAAGAGATTTAAATTTCATACTTCAAGAATTCGACTTCAAGAATTCGATAAATTTCATACTCCGAAGGATTCGATAAGTATATAACAAGATGACTTGACTCTTATATTTTAAGATTCGAACTCAAGACTTTTTTTTTTCGAACTCAATATATATATTTTTTTAGTTGGAAGTGCCAAATGGTAGGTAACAATACTAATACATTTTTTCATTACTAAAAGCACCCTTCATAATTTTTATGCACTTTTCGGCGTAAATTAGTAATTAATCTCGAAATCAAGAGATGGAGACTCACTCAAGAAGTGTTGACAATATAGGCGCGCGCTTTGTGATTTTCGCTAAGATGCTAATTCTGATTAATTATTCTTAACAAATAACGCCGCTGCAATGCAGATTTTTTGGAAGTTTCCTAATTAACTTTGATATCACCACCTGTGACCTAAAAAAAAAAAGAAAGATCATACAACCAAATAATTCAACAGTAATTCAGTTTAATTAACCCATTAATTCCCCCAATGGCCACCCCCCCTATGTCACCCAGCGAAGCCATTGCTTACAGCCACAAACTCGACATTTTCCTAATCGCCGTCGGCTCCGCCGGCATCGTCGTCACCATTTACCACTGCATCATGGCCTGTTGGTGCGACCGGCGTCGCCCCAGCGGCGGCGGTGGCCAAACCCCGGCGGCGCGTGATTTGCACTCCCTGCCGGGGTTGGAGACGCCGCGGAGCACGGAGAATTCGGTGGTCCATTTAATTCCGGCCCATAAGTACGAGAAGCGAATGGATCATTTGGAAGTAGGGGATGGCACGTGCGCCATCTGTTTGAGCGAGTTCGAAGAGGGGGAGGATTTACGTACATTGCCGGAGTGTATGCATTCGTATCACGTGCCGTGTATCGACATGTGGCTTTACTCCCACTCCAGCTGTCCGATGTGTCGTGCCGATGCCACTCCAACTCCATCGTCGCCTGCGGTGTTTCGCGACGGGCTGGACTCGGAGTCGGTGGTGGTTGTGCACGTGCGGGCCACAAGGGAATGAGTTGTTTGATTTCGAGGGCTTTGTTATTGCAAAGTTTTGCCGCAATTTGAAAGGTGAGGACAGACTCTATTTTTGTATATGCTTTTTCTCGACAGAGGATATGGCTGTCTCTCCTACCAAAAAAAAAGTTACAAAAATTACACTAGGGCCAAGAGAATGATTAAAATGTAAATATAATGGTAAAGTTTGTACGTATAAATGATTTCGTTCATATTACGATTTTTGTCTTGCATCGGTGTGGTGTTTGACAACAAAAATTTTAAAACTTAACTCAGGTTACTCATGCTTGAATTTTATAGAGGTTATATACTTTTGAGAATGTGAGATTTCACCTTTTATACGGGGAACTTCGAAAAATGTATTCCTACAATTACGGCACTCGTACCTATTGTTGGATGGATCTTCGGCTGATAGTCAGAAGATCAATTTTTAGAGTAATTCGCGTTCCACCAACTATCAGTTGATTTCTTGCTAGCAGCACTTCTAGTATGTCGAAATCGAGCTGAGTCCTATATTTCTAAACACATTGATCCTTCTTCTTCGTCCTCAAATGATTGAGTTGAGCTTCGAACACACGTGCCTTAATAGAAGAGGGGCAGTCACGTGTAATTTCTACCTAGTTTTACCCCTAACAAATTTTATTTATTGGAGTGGTTACCTCATTATAATTCTTCAACGAATGAGCACTTTGTGAGCTATATGTTAGTATTCCATTGCTGTAAAGATTCTGTTGGTGTTTTGTTTGCATCTTATAATAGGAGAACTACAAATTTTCAACTTGTTTGCACGTGTTGTTGTGATAACAACCAAACTTCATCTCGTAAAATTTTTGAATGCTAAATGATGGCACTTTTCTAGTTCATGTGTTATTTGACTTTCACATTTTTTCTTGTCAAATGAACGAATTTTAAGTCTGATTGATAATTTCCTTAATGATTAAGAGACATTAATCATGACTATAGTGAACTATGTTCAAATTAAATTAGTATGAATTTGATTTAATTATTTGATTAAATGATGTTTTTCCATTATTTCCATATAGTGATCATGTAAGGCGACAAGCTGGTCAATATGTCACGAGACAAAATCGTCTTGCTCTATTAATTGGGTTAAAACGACTCGAATCAAGAATTAGAAAAACAAAATACGACTTAGTTTAGTTTGATACATCAACAAAATACAAATCATAAAAAAAAAAACCCAATAATCACATTTTAAAAATAAAATTATATATTTAATCTTTCATCATAATTTTAGTTTAGTTGATGTGATTTTAAAAGTTTCAATTCAATGTGTATGATCAAATTTAAAAACTTTTTGATCTTTATGATTTGATTAGACTTTGTAAATTATCCTTCAATTACATGTTATTTTCCAATTAAAACAAGCATACCAAAAATGGGCTGTCACAAGAGATCCAAAAATGCTAGGATAAAATAGAATAATAACAAAAATAGAATGTAACAATTATGAATAGTGACATTTTATCAAAACAAAGAAAAAAATTATAACTAGTGACTTTATAGAATGCACCAATTAAGACATATGACTTTTTTTTTTCAAATCCTCGACCATAAAGGATAATGTATATCTTGAGTGGAATTCTTTCAAAGAATACATATATATATATATATTTTGAGTTGAATAAATTATGAATAGGCTAAAGGTTATAAACTAATTAATTACGTTTTCAATCCATTGTGAGTTGTTATAATACTCCCCATCAGACACATGGATGAATAATTAATTTGGTTCACATTGACCTTGATTTAATGATTTCAATAAATTAAAACAATAGTAATAATAATGTGATATTTTTTTTCAAATTCTTCTTTTGAAAAGTGATATCTTGCATGTTATTCATGAAGCATTTGGAAACGTCAATTATCTTTAACTATATCATCTTCCATAAAATTAGTCTTAAATTTGATGATGTATTATGTATAATAATGATTATCATTCTTGATTACGTTGCATATAGTTTTATGATTTTGACATTCCTATTCTATTTTAATTTTTAGATATTATTTAATAGCTGGAGGGTTGAAGGGAATGTGTTTTAGAAGTTTTAAGAAGAATATTTTATTTCAAAAAGCTGCCCTCTCTGTTTTGTTCTATTTTAAGAATATTCAATTTTTGTTGAAAATGATGACGAATTTCATAACCAAAATGAAAGAGAACTACCTGTAATAAAAAAACAACTGTTCTAGGTAAAAGACGAAATTAATTATGAAACATTTGAGGAAAAGATAAAATAGAAAAATGACGTAATTTTTGTTTGATTGTTTGTTTTTTTTTTCTTTTAATGAATCGGAAAAGGGGACCTAATTGGTTCATGGTCCATAATGGATTTTGTTATTTTACAAATAAACAAAAAAAGAAAAATCCATTTTTCAGTCATGCGTTGAAAATTGATTTTGCCAGTGGTTGAAATTTCTTACTTAATTGATGAACTTAAAAGAGAAAAAAGAAAAAAGAAAAAAGAAAAATGACTGCAACTTTTTTTTTATTTTAATTTTTGGTTAATATATTAAATAATTCTTAATCTCTGAAATATTTTTTAGTTTGACTTTAATTTTTTAAAATTCGTGATTACTCTTAAAAATTTGACAAATGAACAAATTTTGTTGATAGATAAATTTAATTTTATCCATCAACAAATAAAGTTTCATGTGTTAATTACTATTTAAACATAATATTTACAAATCAAAATATATTAATGAAATAATAATTTAGCTGTATATTAAGTTTTTGTTTACAAAATCTTGATAAGTAATGAAGAACTTTTAATACCATGAAAATTAAGTATAAAATAAAGAGGTAGGTCACTTAGGGTGTTCAATAATAATAATAATAAGTTAATGAGAGTGATTTTTGCCCCAATTGTAAAAACATTTTAATCTTTATGATTTGATTAGACTTTATAAATTACCCTTAAATTGCATATTATTTTTCGATTCACTACAAAAAAAAATGACACTCGGCCACGAAAATATTTCGTCACCGACATTGCACTGAAGTTTGTTATTTATCAATTATAAACACTCGTACAAGTATATTCAATTTGTTCTTTTGACTTTAAAAATAATTCTGGCCCAAGTAATTAAAGCAGTAGTCAAAACAAAATTAACTAATTAATTTTTTAGTTTTGAATGAATGGACAACCACTACGTATTATGTAATTATTGGAGTTTAAAACTTGCCAAGATGGGCTGTCACAAGAGATCCAAAAAATGCTATGATAAAAGAGAATAATAGCAAAAATAGAAGGTAACAATTATAAACAGTGACATTTTATCAAAACAAAGAAAAAGAAATTATAACCAGTGACTTTATAGAATAATGCACCAATTAAGACCTATGACATTTTTTTTCAAAGCCTCAACCATTAAAGAATAATGTATATCTTGAGTGGAATTCTTTCTAATTATATATATATATATATTTATTTATTTATTTATGTATGGACAAAAAGTTTTTAATTACTTTTTAATTCGTATCTTTTTGTTGTTAGTTGTTCTAATACTCTCCACCAAACACATGGACGTAATTAATTTGGTTCAGCTCGGCCTTGGACTAAAATCAAAATTCTAATTTTTATTTAATGATTTCAATGAATTAAAACAATAGTAAAAAATTTTTAGTTGGCTTTTAATTTTTTAAAATTCGTGATTACTCTTAAAAATTTAGTGTCTCGTTAAATTATGGTTTTCATCAACATATTTAGATATGTGGGTCCGATCATTTGAAGAAATAAATTTTGTTGATAGATAAGTTGAATTTTATTAATCTAACACGTAAAGTTTCATGTGTTAATTACTATGTGAACATAATTTTTACAAATCAAAATATATTAACGAAATAATGATTTAACAATATATGAATTTACAAAATCTTGATAAAATAACATAGTGGAGAACTTTTAATACCATGAAAATTAAGTATAAAATTCAAGGGTACAGGAAAGATTCCCTCTCCACAAAATTTCCACGAAATTTCGTGAAAGCCCCACTTCTAATCCACTTCTAATCGAGAGAGGAGGAAAGACATTTTGTATTTGATAACATTTCCTTTTCAATTCCACTTTTATTATTTTTAATTAGTTAAAATAACAATTAAATGTAATTGTTTTTCCCAAATGGATAGTTTGCCTTTCTCTATTATAAGCACATGATTCTATTTAGGTTTTTAGAAAATGAGAAGAAGGAAAAGAGAGGGTGAAGAAATTTTGAGGAAGGTTATTTATAACCATATAGGAAGCAACGTTTCCTTTCATTTTCATCCATTTTTTATCCCATCCAATTTTAATTTTAACCTAATTTCTTAATACTCTCATTTCTCCTATCATTTTCTCATTCTCCCAACGTAATCACTAATCTACATTAACGGTTGATTTCTACCCTTGCTTTATCTTTTATCTTTAATATTTTATTAACGATCTCACTTACAAATATCTTGGACTAGTACACCTCAAATTTGATTCAAAATAAAACTACAAGTTAATCACGAATTATTCAATTTTCTCTCATTAATTAATAATCTCATTTTTTTGATAATGTAGTTTTCATTTCTATTTATTAAAAATCACTATAAATTAGATGACTTCTCATTCTGTTTAGTTTATATGCTATATAAGAAAATTATAGTATAAATTGAAATTTTGTAGCAATATTGAAGACTTGGACACTCTAAATGTAACAATGTAATTATTTTTAATTCATGAGGTTGGTTTATTTTTAATATGTTATTAGTTTAGCTACAAGTTGTTTGGATCACATGCACCTAAATTTTGATTCAAAACAAATACGCTATGTCAAAATAGTAATAATAATAATGAGTTAATGAGAGCGATTAATCCTTTTGCCCCGATTGTAAAAATTTCCTAATTATTTTCCAAAGGAAATTAAAAACAACTAAAATAATTCTATTATATTATTTTGATTTATTAATAGCCTTGTTTATAGTAATGCGGTTTTATTAAACATCGTTACAAAGGTGAGCTTGGATTTTGGGCGTCATTACTCAAATCTCTTGACCCTAAAATTCCATTTATACTATTTTTATCATTCTACCAACACTTCTTTACTTATTCTCCAAAGAGAAAAAATAGCAAAACAAAAAAGTCTCCCTATTTATACTATTTTTGTAACTCCCTCCTTTAAAAAATACCCCTAGTTTAAAATAACATTTATTACATATATTATTTGTCTATTTGTCTATTTATATATATATATATATATATATATATATATATATATATAAAGGGAGCATTACCGATATTAGTTTTATGTTCGTTCAAAATTTGATTCCATTTATAATTTTATGTTAGTTTATTTTTAAATGTGCAATACATCAAACTAATTTACCTTAATATTTCCACAAACGTCACCAATTTCCCACGAATTCTTCCTCAATTCCAGCTTCAAATTGTTCATAAGCTAACCAAATTAAAGGCTCGTCACGATTATCGTGGAAGGAGTTGTGACGCTTGCATGCAGCCCCTATTAGCGGCTTGGCTACATTGCCCTTAATTTCTAATTAACTCATTCATTAATGTTTTTATGTTTTACCAACAACTAATAAATAAATTGCCAAATAAAAAAATTATTAACATTTTGTACTAGTCTTTTTCAATTCAACAACTAACTTTGGGGTGAGTTATAAGTGTTGATTTAAATAATAGTCAATTTAATTCATTAATAAATCAACTAAAATTATCACCCTAAGTAAAGTGGGAGAGAATTAATGAGTTCAAACCCATGATGACCCCAACTTGATAAATTAATTTTTATGTGTTTTCCGATACTAAATGTTGGAAGGTTAAATGACTGTTTCGTAAGATTAGTCAATGTGTACGTAAACTGGTTCGGACACTCACAAATATCAAATAAAAAAAAGTAAAAAAATAAACTAGTTGATGCCAAAATAATAATAAGTAAATGGTTTGTGTCATTTGATGAAATTGAAGGTGTTATGTTGTACTGCTATATGATGCAACTTTGGGCTAAAATGTTTTTGGGTTAAGCATTCTCAGCCTGTTTCTGGTATGGGATTCACATATACCCACTTAAATATGTTTTTCCTTTTTTTTTTCGTCTTATCGCACAATATTTTTGGAGAGAAGGTGGACAGTTTTTTTAAATATGAAACCATGATTTGTGGCGATATAGATATATATATATATATATATAGCCACATGAGTAATTAATTTGGTAATTGAAAAATGAGCTTTTCTCCAATACCTAAGACAAAATATAAATTTGAGAGATTTTAGACAATAACTCAAATAGGATCCAATAAGTGGTCTATTTGAGTTAACTATCTATTATTATTATTTTTGCATCAATTAGAATTAGAATTAGTTTTTTTTTAATAGATTAATTTTAGTTGGTGTATGTTGTTTTAAAATATCTACGTTGTCAAATTGAATGGGTTATTAATCAATTAAATGGACTATATTTAAAGAATAATATTTGCTTTTGAGTTTCGAGCAATTTCCAGTATGTTGTATTAAAGAAATTTAAAAGGGTGGTTGAAGTAAAAAGATGACTAGTATAATATGGTTGATGTTAATATTTCAAACATAATATCTTATAAAATATGTAGAGATAATAATGAGTTTTTAAAGGATCGAGTTGAGTTTTTTCATGAAGGCCAAAACAAGGTGGAATAATTGTAAGTGGAGATCCTGTTCCACATAATCTTCAACTTCTCCAAGAAAGGATCAAAAATAGATTCCAAGAAAGGATCAAAAATAGAGTCCGATAATTTGTCCTGAGCAGCGGCTTGTAACCAGAGTTTATGGGAGAGACAAGCCACGTGGAAATGGAAGCTCCCACAGTCTGACACGTAGGACCAGCCATTTTTGTTGTCGCGGTGGCTACCAATATTGATGCTCTTGGTCTGGTGGCACAAAAAACACTCACCTCGGACTTTGTCGTGGAGGTTCAAGGCGACGTCGGCGCGGTGGCCGTGGCCGTCGTCTGATCTGAGTTTGTAATATGCAGTGAGTTCCATACAAACGGGGTGAAGGTTCAAGTTCTGATTTTGGCAGTGGTACGAGTAGCCTCCGATGGACATTGTGCAAGCCTCGCAATTATTATTATTATTATTGTTTGTATTTGGTGGGGTTTGGAAGAATTCGAAGGTGGCATTGGGGAAGAATTCGTGGCAACTTCTTTGTGGCCTCATGCAGCATTTGTGAAGTTTGAAGCTGCATTTTTCGCATGTGTATCGTGACCCGATGCCTGGTTCCATGCACCCAAGGCAAATGTAAGCTCCTTTAGACTCCACAAACTTCAATTCATCATGCGAGTGTTTCACATCACACAACGTATTCTCCGTCCTCATTTCTTTCAAAAATAACAACAAACCCACTACTTTGGGTCGGAACAGAACATTGGTGGGAACATATATATATAAGATATGCTGGCTTTGACATAGTCTTTAATGAATACACATGTCGGGATTTCTCATTTATGGACTTCTCCTGCATGCCACTAGGTGATCAATGTTATTTGACTAACTTTTCCAATTTATATCACCGATTGGATTCTGCATTTATTTATCTCAACCACGATTTTATTATACAATTTATTAAAATATTAATTGAATCATACATGCTTTGTTTGTTGTCTTCCTTAATTTCTTACTATATTATGAATCTAATTGCTATTCTTCCTCTCATCCAACTTAATATTGTTCCTCTGTCTTTGTTTTTCTTTTGAAGCTAGGCAATAGAAAGAAATGGCGATGAAGTTCCATCCCCATGAACTGGAGCTGGAGGAGTCCCAAGAAGCTTACACTTGCAATGGATGCAATGAAACAGGGTGCGGGCCACGATACCAATGCCCAGAATCAGAATGCAATTTTTATCTTCACAAAGAGTGCATGTTTCCACAAACCTCGCCAATTTCCCACGAATTCTTCCCCAGTTCCACCTTCAAATTCTTCATAAGCCAACCAAAGGCCTGTCACGAAGATTGCAAAAGGATTTGTGACGCTTGCATGCAGCCCATCAGCGGCTTTGTGTACCACTGCCAGAATAAGGACTTGGACCTCCACCCTTGCTGTATAAGCCTCAACAAACAGCACAAAATCGGAGACATGGACTTCAATCTCCACAACAAAGTTCGAGGGAAGTGCTTGTCGTGTAACCATAAGAGCATTAATGGCGGCGCCCACGGTCACAATGGATGGTCCTACATGTCGGGATGTGGAAAGTACCATGTTCACGTGGCTTGTCTTAATATTAATCACCAAAAACAAGCTCAGCTTCTGGAGAGGGTGAACAATCTTCAAGTTCCAAAGCGTGACGATGCCATGAAAAAACACTTTCTTTTCTTCTAAGAAGATGAGTTTGAAAGCTATTGAAGTTCAAGGATGTGAGGATGGTGGGAGAGCTCTCTTATCTTTAATCTCTAATTAATTAATTAATTCATATTTTTATGTTTTACCAACATATTTATAAAATATTGTTTGAAATACTAATAAATAAATTATTAATATCAATTATACTAGTTTTTTTTTTCAGTTTGACAACTCACTAGAGTTGGGAAGTTAATTTAATTGATTAATAAATCAACAAATTGTCGATATGAGTATAGTTATTAAGTCATTTCCATTTGAAGTTGTAGCACGGAATATCCAATTAATATTGATGTTAATAAATAAATTAACATCAATAATACTAATCTTTGGTCGGTTCAACAACTTACTCGGGATGGGATATAGGTGTTAATTTCAATATATTCAATTTAATTGATTAATAAAACTAAAATTGTCAAGATGGGTATAGTTGCTAAGATATTTCCATTTGAAGTTGTAGGACTGAATATCCGACTAATATTAAAACAAAAAAAATTACAGACCCACCACAAATCTAAAAAGAGGGATTAAATGACAACATGGTTGTATATAATGTTTTCAATTTAAAAGGAACAAATTCAAGATAGTTTTTTTTGTAAAATCTTACAAATAATATATATATATATATATATATATATATATATAGTTTAATTTAATTAACTACAATCATAGATGCAAAGAATTTCAATCCAAATTATCTAAGAAAAATCCCATCCCATAACCATAACATTACTATTTACTTCTTCTCATATTTGAAAGTTATAGTTAATTTGCTAGTTTTTCCTTTTTCTTGCAGAGGAAGTAATTTCTTTTTATAGCATGGTCTCTATCCACTGAAGCCCACTGTTTTCAAAAAATAAAAATGGAAACCACATTACCTAACGATGTTATTAATAAATCAGGATAATAGAATAAAATTATTGTCGTAGTTTTTTTAGCTTTTTCAAAATAATTTGGAAATTTTAACAAACGAAGCAAAATGATTAATCCCTTGTCAACTCACAATTAATGTTGGCATTTTGAAATCAGATTTTAATCATAGCATTACTATTTATTTCTCTTCTTCTATGAAAACTATGGTTTTTTTTTTTGCTAGTTTTTTCTTTTCCTTGGAGAGGAAGTAATTTCCTTCTATAGCATGGGTTTTTATTAGCTCCTAAACAAACCAAATGAAGATCAATTTTATAGTGGATTTTAATAAATCGAAACGAAAACCCCCATATAATAAAATAGGGTTATTAATAAATTAGAATAATATAATAGAATTATTGTAGTAGTTTTGATTTTATTTTTCAAAATAATTTGAAAATTTTAACAAACGGAGCAAAATGATTAATCCCTGATTAACCCTGGTTAGTGTTTGACACATCTCATTTATTTTGAATTAAATGAGACCCAAAATATTTGTAACTAAAATAACAAAAAATTAAAGACAATTAAAGCAAGCCCAGGAAGTAATAATAAGTTAATTACCCGAGTGATTACATTAGATCAGAGTGAGCAAATGATTGGAGAAATGGTGAAAAATTGGGAAATTTGGAATGGATAAAGATGATTGAAAGGAAATTTCCCGGTGGCTTCCGTATGATTATAAATAGCCACTACTCTAGCTTCCATCTTGATTTACCCCCACCTCAAAAATTCTTCAACTGATCTGTTCCGATGGGGCTCCGAAATCCAAACCATCCGAGGCATGATCTGGAGCTAAAACAATCCCCAAAACCTTACATCTGCAGTGGGTGCAAGGAAACAGGGTTCGGCCCACGCTACCACTGCGCCAAATGCGATTTCAATCTCCACGAAACCTGCATGTTTCCAAAAATCTTACCCTCTCCCCACGAATTCTTCCCAGGTTCCATGTTCAAGTTCTCCACAACCCCACACAAGAAATGCCCAAGGATTTGTGACGCATGCATGAACCCCATCAAGGGCTTCGTGTACCACTGCAGAAGACACGATTTAGACCTCCACCCCTGCTGCAGGAACCTCCACAACAGGTACGAAATTGAAGACGTGGCGTTTAATCTGCGCAGCAAAATTGGGAGACAGTGCGTGTGGTGCGACTGTGAGAGCATCAAGGACCGTGGATGGTCCTACGTGTCCGAGTGCGGGGAGTACCACGTTCACGTGGCTTGTGTCACAGAAATGGCTCTGCAAAAATGGCACAGCGGCGGCGGAGACTTGGTCAGATCAGTCGACAAGACCAGCCACTGGCTGTGGAGATCAAATAAGGATCACTCCAAAGCAATCAAGTGTTGGAGAATTCTTAAGATCTTCGTCAAGACCATTGTTAGCATCGTTCTTGGAGATCCAACCCCCGTTCTCGCCTCTCTGTTTCAAGATTTGATTAAGAATTAAAATTCTTAATTCTCTTTTCTTTTCTTTTCTTGTATGTATTACTGTTATTATACCAAAACCATGACCATCACATACTTATACATATATACTCTGTTTCAAGTTTGATTCCCAATAATAAAGTTACTTTTTTGTTATTAATTCTTATTTCTTATTGATATGAATTACGCCTGAATTTATCAAAATACAAAAACATTGGTGGGAACATATATAGAAGGATATATATATATATATATATATATATATATATATATATGCTGGTTTTGACATAGTCTTTAATGAATACACATTTTTTATTCATTTTTTAAAATTTTAAGATGGTCGTCTATCTATAATTTTTTTTTGGGACGTGGAATTTCAACATGAAGACACGAGCAAATGTCAAAAAACTATTCCAAAAGCATTATTTTAGAATAACTTTGACATGATACCTATTTTCAAAATAAGTTTAAAAAAAATACATTATTAAAAAAAGAACAGCTTAAAACGGGTCAACTTCAGACATTTTCTGAAAAAATGGTTAAAAGTAGACGCTTGTGGAAGTATCCTCTACAAAAGGGCTATCTGTGTAGCTATCCAAAAGAGGGGAAAAAAAAACTAAAAGTATTAAACATTTTTATTTTTATTTATTTTTGAAATATATTAGACATTTTTATTGAATTAATAAATTAAAAATATATAATCGGTATATGTGTTCAACATGCGGAATTTATAATTGAATATTAACGTATAAGTAGTATTAATAAAACAAATTTTTTTTTAGTACATTAATAAAACAAATTTGATTAATACAATAATAAATGCATACTAAAATCATGGTTAATTTAATTGTACTACATAAATGTAAAATACTTACCATAGTTAAAATGAGTACCTTCTCTTTTTTTTCTTCCTTTAATCCTTTCCTCAACCAAATTATATATGACTAGTCATACATGGATAGCGTCTCCATTATCTGTCCCATCTCCCCAAAATCTCTTGTATTGTTTGTGTTCTTTTTCTTTGTTGAGGATGTCCAAACCTTACACCTGCTACGGCTGCAAGGAAGTAGGCTTCGGCCCACACTACCAATGCGAAAACTACTATTTTGATCTTCACAAGGAGTGCAAATTTCCAGAAACGTGGCCAATTTCACATCAATTCTTCCCCAATTCCACCTTCAATTTCTTTCGAATCCCACCAAAGGCCTGTCACGACGATTGCAGAAGGTTATGCGACGCTTGCAGAAAGCCCATCAACGGCTTTGTGTACCACTGCCAGAATCAAGACTTGGACCTCCACCCCTGCTGCAGAAACCTCAACAAAAACTACAAAATCAAAGACGTGGAGTTCAATCTCCACAAAGAAGTCCGGGGGAAGTGCTTGTGGTGCAACAGAAAGAGCATCAATGGCGGAACACACAACGACAACGGCTGGTCCTACATTTCAGAATGCGGGAAGTACCATGTTCACGTGGCTTGTATCGCCCAAATGGCCTTGGAGGAATCGCACAAGAGCCAAGAAGACTGCGCCATCGATGATGTCACGGCCCAGAACCAGGAGCAAGCCTTGGCTCTGCTTCTGAAGAGGGTGAATCTGGAATCAGTTCAAGCTCGAGGGCGTGGGGACGGCCGAACAGGAACCAAGTTCTGGAGAATCCTCAAGGGCTTTGTCAGAAGGTGAGTTATTTAGCAGGGAATGCATTGTTAAGAGAGCCCTTTCAATTTTGGGTTTTAGAAAACAATCAAAAAACAACATTTTCTTTTTCTTTAATGACAATACCTTATTATTAACGTGTCAAATAAAGAACCAACAAAAAATTCCTAAAAACCAATTATCTTTACCAATAATAGTTTCATGGTCATGTCGTCTTTGATGAAATTGATGGTGATACTGTTGGGCTTGATGCAATTTGGGCTACTAAT
>NW_019104493.1:1888287-1927419 GCF_001995035.1 Momordica charantia
TATTTTCGACTATTTTTATTGTTCAACTTAAAATTAACAATTGTACTAAAAAAAAAACTTAAAAATTGATTGTGTTTGTTTTCTTTGTAAATAAACTGATCTCTTAGAAAAGAACAAACAAAAAGCCGGAAAATTATTTTATAAACCTAATTAATTTTAGGATAGTTGCAAAATTTCTGTTTTTTTTTTGGAAAATAACCATTATAAAAACAGTAAAGATTATTGGATTAATAGTTAATTAAGAAGAGTTTGTTTCAAGATATAAATTTATAGTTAAAAAAAATTGAATTCAGATATTTTTTTCTAATTAAATTGTTGTCTACGGTAATTTGATAGTATACTTTCTTAAATATGTTATTTTCTTTATTTCTATTTTTCATTTTTGAAATCCCAAATAAAGAAACATATATTTTAAGGGGTTATTTCTTTTTAAATAATCAGACATTCAAGTAAAAATTAATACTCTTAACTGTATATCATTTTTTATATAAATATTTACAATTTAAAAATTGAGGGTGAAAATTTTAACTTTTATATATATATATATATATATATATTTTTTTTTTTTTCTTTTTTTGACCAAACTTATAACGAGGTGTTGACTAGTTGAATTACAATTATACCTTCTTATTATTATTAGTGTATCAAATAAAGAACCAAGAAGAAAAAATTCATATTTGCTTTAACAAATTGAACTATATTCAAATTGACTAAATGATTTTGGTTAATTTGACCTACGACCTAGTTTGAATTCTCACCCCAAGGTTGTATTAAAAAAAAGTTTCACCATCCTATATTATATTCATTGGCACGTGAAAGGAGAAACAAAATCAAATCTTTACTTCACTTCTTCTGCAAAGGAAAATGCTAAAACTCATACCGCACAGCCAAGTAATTTAAAAGGTAAATTGCAAAAAATAAATCAAGAAAAAAGAGATGGTATAATTTTCCTAGTAAAAAAGAGAGTACATTTATTTTTAATTAGGTTTGTTGGAGAGGGCCAGAGAGGAAAGAATTGAGATGGCAGCACTGCAAAGAAACGCAATCAGCAGAAGAGCCGCCGCCGCATTGCCCTTCCCGAAGAACGACCCCATCCCTTCAATATTCGCATTCAAATCTATGCCGCCACCCAGTCCCGCCGCAGCTCCCGACAGCAGAACGTACGACAAAACCTAACCACCCAATAAGTGGAAATCATGATAAACGAAGAAGAAACAACAACACAAATTCGAATATTCCATACTGATATCATCTTAAGATGAATAAACCATTACTCATGGACCGGATAAATTTAATGAATATCTAACTAAATTGTAAAAACAATACTCAAACATTACTTTACTATATACCTTGTCACCGTAGAAATAGAATAAAAGATTGCCGTGGCTTTTGGATATGATATAATAAAGGGACAAGGCAATTTGCAAGAGATTGAATGCACCTCCAATAATGATGGTTGCCATCGCAAACCTTCAAAATTCCAAAGTTCTTTCCATCACTTAATAAAATACATCGTTAGAAAAAAAAAGTAAATAAATAAATTAAGAAGGATAGTTATTATACCTATAGGAATTGACATTATGGAAATGAATATTGCCTTGGGAATTGGTGGCCAACACTATGATGGAAATGAAGAGGAAAACGAAAGTGACAACTCTGAGCACAAGAGAAGCAATCTTTGAACCCATTGTGATTGTGGCTTCCATTTCTCTGATATCTTCTAAATGGTAATCAATGTATGTTTATCTTTCATTCCATAGCTTTTATAGCCACAGGAAAAGAAACCATAGACTTTTTTTGGTCTTCGTCTGCCAAACTAATTTGGTTTTTAGTTTCCCACAAGGAATGATTGGGAAATGAGGGAAAACTGGGGGATGTAGTGGACAACGTGACTTTTTGTATATTCAACCAAAGGGGCTGTACAATGTACCCTTTAAGATGCCAATTGCCAATTGCCAATTGCATTGCTGCTATCCACATTCAAAGTTGACCAAAAACAGCAGCAAGTTGGCTTGCTTTCACTTCGCTTCAATTCAATCTTCCGTGTTTTCAAAAGTTTCAATTATTTGTGTTCTTCACTTTTATTTGAAATGAAATTTCGAGAGAAGAACAATAACGATGAAAGGCCGAACGAAGAAGAAGGAAAGAAAGAGGAAGATATTTTTTTTTGTCGTCTCCCACTATGTACTCTTAGTTCAAATAGTAAATAGTTAGCTCTGATACACCTTTTCTTTTTTTTTTTTGAAAGGATAGAAACGGCAACTTTAATGTCCTCCCAAAAATGGATAATGGACTTCTTGTTGTTGTCAAAAATTCGATTATTGCCTTCCAACCAAAGGTGTCAAAGTATGAGCCTACTGGATTGCTTCAAAGGGTGTCAAAGTATGAGCCTACTGGATTGCTCCAAAGGGTGTCAAAGTATGAGCCTACTGGATTGCTCCAAAGGATCCCGCGCTTAGATTTGGGGCAATTAATAGGCTTTGATAAACTATTTATAATATTTCTATAATTTCATAATAATTCAAACACAAAAATTCTAATTCAAAAAATATTATTTAATAATGTAATCTACACCATCGAAATAAGCTACTGCTCATACTGCGGTTTAAATATTCAAGCAAAGAGGCTGTAAATGTAATTATGCCAACTCCTCATTTTTCAACCTTGACTTGACCATAAATAATAAAAAGGGGTACAGTAAAGTTTTTATTTTTATTATTATTTTTTTATAGAAAAATTATTTACAAATTTAATATTCTTCAGTACAAATAAGTTAAAGCATTAAATCGAGATTTGATGTAGGATGATGGCAAACAATTGATAATTTAAATAATAAACAAGCTAAACCATAGCACTAACATATATTATAGAAGAGGGGTTAAATACATAATTCAGCAAATGCACTCCAACATTACAAATGTTTAAACACAAACCAAAAGAAAGAAAAAAAAAAGCTTTATGGAAATTAAAATGGAAGAAATGAAAATTAATTAGGGTTTTCTGACGAGGGCCAAGGAAGAGAGAATAGAGACGACGGCACTGCAAATAAAGGCAAGGAGAAGAATAGCAGCTGAGGCACTGCCCTTGTCGAAAAATGAGTTGAAAATGTTGCCAACTAGATCTTTATAGTTCGATCTCAGATCGATTCCAGCGCCCAGTCCCGCCGAGGCGCCCGATAATAAAAGGTACGTCAAGAGCTGTATACAAACTCGCGTTAGTTATGTTTGATAACATTTATATTTCTTGTTTCTGATGATATGAATAAATAATATTTCGTCAATGTTCTAAAAACTATATACGAATTTATTTATTTTTTTGTTTCTTCCACTCAAATCAATGCATAAGGTAAAAGATTGCATATAATTTCAATTAATTTAAAGAAAATAAATCAAAATTTTCTCGTAAAACATTTGAGTTTCTTTGAAATAAAATTTAAAAATAATAAATGGAATTATATTTCTATTTCTTTTCAGTTGACAAATAAAACAGAAAAAGACACACACCCGAGAAAGATAAAACTTTTTTAGATAGAAATATATTTTTTCTAATATTGTATCCCTATTTCTTGAAGGGAATATGTGGAAGAAATCGAAAAATTGAAGTCAACGACCCTACACACACTCAGCTCTTATCCCCACGGCACTTTCCTTTTCATCAATTTGTTGCTCTATTTTCGATATTTTATATGATAATTATTCATAGTATAACGTCAAAATCCAGGAACTAATAAACAAAATTAAATTCGCTCAACTAAATAAAACAAAATTAACTGTCTCATATGAATGAAATTTTTCTTCTTAATTATTATTATACTAAATACTAATACTCCTTTGTTTGTTTGAGGATCCCTGATGCTAATACTCTTTAAACACTAATAAGAGGAGTATTAGATATTTAATATATGAGTTAAATTTATCAAATCTATCTACTTAAACTTTTGAATTGAGCGACGATTTATTCATTTATTATGATTTCCACTTGTTAAGTTTTGTATTAGATATCAAAATAGTGGTGGTTTATTCATGCTTAAGATTGTTGAAAATAATTTCATTTTTAATTTCCGTCTATAAAAATTAAACTTAAAAACATTGTATTGTATCTTCATTTATCTTGATAGGATAAATATTTTCAAAAGTTAAGTCAAATTAAGAAAACTAGTAAGTTTAATTTCTTTTATGAAATTTGGTTAAGAATTCAAATATTTTTGAAGAGACCGAATGAAAAACTTATCAAGAAAAGAGGAAATGAGGTTGAACATCCCACACCTGAGAAATTAATCAAAATCCTATGGATTAAGAAAAAATACCTTATCACTGAACATATCGAAGAAGGGAGTTCCATCACTTTTGGTAACGACATGGTAAAGGGTGAGAGCAATTTGCAACAAACTCAAAGCAGCTCCTATAACAGCAGCTGCCGTCAAGTACCTTCACATAATTTTAACTAATTATAAAAACATAATCAAGATCATCACTTATAGATTAATTTCAAAAAGAAAGAAAGAAAGAAAAAAAATTAGTGAAGAATTATTGATTGCTTACCGATAGGAATAAACATCTTTAAACTCAACTTTTGCTTCGGCTTCAGTTCCTTTGAGCACGGTTTTAGAATTGGTGGCGATGATTAACAGAGAAATGAAGATCAAAACAAAAGTCAGAATTCTTAATATAAGTGAAGCAATTCTTGAACCTTTCGAGGCTGCCATCTCTCCCTTCAAAACTCTGATAATCTTCAAATTTTTGCGCAAATCCAATCGCTTTTGCTTCTATATATATATATATATATATAATTAAAAAGTAAAACCGTGTGTGAAGATATATTTATATTTTCTAATATGCAACAAAAACAAAGAAACAGCCTAATAGACTTGGTATTTTTCTAGGCCAATTATTCTTTATCTTATGGCGGACTTCAATATGTTTTAAAACAAGCAACTTGTACCTTTTTTTTCCCTTAATTTAAATTTGTCATCGCTCTCTTAATTAAATAATCCAACCTGCTTTCATTTCACCATTTCAATTTTAGTATTATATACTTTAACACGACTAACATTTGAATAATAGAATTTACCTTATCAAAGTATTTATCTTGGATGCCACTTCATCCGTTAACGTATCCATTTATTTAACAAAATATAAAATAGAATAATAATTATTACATTATATTAATTGGCAAGTTACCCTGCGGATTGAATTTCAATCGTGTTTATAAATTTTTTTAACTCATGATAGATGGTTCATTGGTCGCAAGTATGGTGAGTTTACCTATCGCCATCATGGATTTGAACTCATATCCTCTCAATTTACCTTAAGTGGCGGCCAGGGCTTACAAAATTTTTATTTAAATTGTTTTGTATCTCATATAACCCAAAATTACAATTAAGTTATTATTATTATTATATATGTGTTTTTTTTCTTTTTGTTTGAAAGATAACATTTTTAATTATGATTTTTCCATTTGGTCTCGATCATAAGTCGAGGTATTTGAAGCAGTATGGTGGAATTTAAGGGAGCAAGTTGAGCTAGTTGATTTTTTTTAATGTTATAAATTACAATTTTTAATGTTTTTCCCATGATAATCTTCGATCTTCGTTTTTGTTTTTTGATATAGATTTTTTAAAATTCCAAGTCAACCGCTTAACTGCTCAAAAACCATCTCCCTCGTATACAAAGTCTTTGCGTTTCTTCGTCAACCCTACTTTCGGATTTTTAGTTAAAATAATTTTCTTTTTATTTAAAAACTCACCTTCCTTTTCTAATTTAATCAAAAGAATTATATATATGTTTTAATTTCTTAAATTTTAAACTTTTTTTTTAATAATTTCTCAGTTAATTATAGTTTAAATATTTAATGGAAAAAAATATGGTGCAATTTATTTTTATATGTTTAGCCAAATTAATCAAGTATTAGCCAATCCAATATAGTGAGTAATTAATGTTAATTAATATCACATAATACTAATATTAACTTGTAAATTATTGTAATCTGATATTTTAATAGAATGTGCATGTGGATCGTTTACTTTGGATAAGAAAAAAAAATTAAAAGGCAAGAAATTGAACACGTGGAATCGCCGATAAGTCCCCAGCCAACGTGCTCAGTCCGTCCACCAGCCGGAAATGGCGCCGGAGTTAATTCTCTCAACACTTTTGTCAAACAATAAGGCATGTTTCGAGTCGTCGTCCTTAATTATTCTATTTTTATTCCTCTTTGACTTTTTCTTAAGTTGACCAGTTAGTCTTACTAATCATTTTGCAAAAATTTCTATATATTTTGAACATTTTCTTCTCCATCATCCTCTAATTCTTGAGTTATATGACATCGTGATCACTGAAAATATAGAGAATCTAATAAGAGTTTATAATATAATACACGGGCTACCCCTCTCATTTTCAATTTATTGGCTTTGAGATGGACTTATAGATATTAATATGGTATTAACGTCCAAAAAATTCAAACTAGCATCCGGTCTAAAAATGAGATTTGATGAAGATTTGTGACTCCAAAAAAAGTCCTTATCTTATCAATAGCTGGAATAGCTCAGTTGGTTAGAGCGTGTGGCTGTTAACCACAAGGTCGGAGGTTCAAGCCCTCCTTCTAGCGTTTTTTTAATAATGAAAAAAGAAAATATTCTCTAATTATCAATTGATTTTTACTTTTACCATTTTAGCAAGATCAGCCCGTTTGCTTGAATTATTGGATTTCCTTACAATAATTCAACCTAATTTTGAAGAAATTTATCTTAAAATTGATTTCTCCGATCCCATCCATTGCTTAGCTGTCCTCGTTGATTAATTAAGCTTATGTAATAATTATATTGTTTAATTTTCTAGGGTCTATTATTCTACATATATATGTATCAATATGATAGTCTAATTTAAAGATATTTTGACAAAGTGAAGAAGAGCTAGAAAATTTTGGACTTTAATGAACAATTAATTCACATTTATAACAACTATTATGATTGTAAGGTTTTTTTTTTGGAGTACATTATGATTGTAAGTTGACCATTCATATCATTGAAAAATAATTTCTAAAAATTGATGAAAAATGAAAGGGAGAAAGAAGGAAAGAAGAGATGAATAAGAATAGTGATCAGTGAAGGAGAAAAACTAGTAATTGATATGAGAACAACTAGTAATTGATATGAGAACGAGACAACGATATTTCCCATTTCTAATATGATATTATTTATTATCCTAATTAGAGATTTATGATCCTAATTATTAGTAACTATGACAATAGCTTATCGCATATCCCTAAAAAAAACAATAAAGCAAGATGATAGGTTAAAAGAGAAAATTTTTCTTAAAAGATCCAAAATTTTGATTGGTTTTTGGTGGGAAAAACCAACAGATTGACAATGATTCGATGTAAACGCTAAGAACGCAAGGAGCATGGATTGAAGAGGGCGTTTAACTATTGAAGGTAAATTAGTCTAAATGTCACTCAATTTTGAGGTTTATTTAAATTATATATTTTGTTGTTTAAAAAGCTTCACTTCTACTTTTGATTTTTAAATTTATTTAAATATACCTATAAATAATTTTATTGTTAAAACATTTTCGATATAATACTTGGAAGTGGAAATTTTTTTAAAAAAATTAATGATAAAGATGACCCAGTATCAATAACCACTAAACAATGTGAATCGAAATATGGTTTGAAAAGTAGTTTCCTTGCGATTATGATCAAATACTTATCACGTTTACTCGTTTATCTTCCAAAAACCATATTTATGGTTGTCCCATTTACAACTTAGCAACCATGTCAATATCAATCACTTAATTTAAGCTGTAAAATTATTTGTTGAGCCATAAATAAGAGTTGTTGGGCCAAATCATGCCAAGGCCCAGAAGATCACCAAATGGTAATTTTGTTTTAGAGATAATGGTTTGGGGCTATTTTTCAAACTTAATTACAAAAATGTCTTTAGTTTTTCAAGTCCCGTTTATGGAGTCAAATCAATAAGTTCGAAAAGAAAGATTGAAATATCAATCTCATCGATCTCATAAGTATCATACCAAATTCCATCAATTGAATCGTTTTTTCAAATTTTACACTTTTAGATGTCTGTGGGTAGGCTTTTCTTTTAATACCGATTTTACCTTTATTTATTATATTTACTTTTATTATAGTTTTCTTTTTTCTTTAATTTAAAAGATTTGAATCCTTGATTTATGATCATATTCCTTTAATATGGCCCATTCAAATTTTCAACCATAATCCCTTAATTAAGGGCTTAAAACGAGATTTTTGCCTATGATAAAAAGCTGTCTTTATGATTTTTTCCTCCCACGCAATTAACCACGAGTTTTGATTTTTTTCTTTAACTACTTCCAATATCCAATTCTGTTAAAACAAGTCTGGTTAAAATGTTTGATTACATTGGAGCCATCACTGTCATTCTAAAAAAATTTTGATTTCCCTCTTTCTTTGTATTTGTTTGTGCTGAACGACCGGACATAAGGCCAACCACCGGACATCCAAAAGATAAAGATTCCCATGCAACTGCCGCACATTTTTTATTTCTACATGTATATTTTTAAATTTTATGATATTTTTGTTTCAAAACTTTGACAATTTCTTTCTTACGTCCGCCGGTTTCAAATGGATATTTCATATTTTTTTTTTCTGATTTATTCTTTAACAGAAAGATAAGTAACGAGAAGCACAAATAGACTGACGCCAAATATAGCTATAAATTGAAAGAAACATGGGTATGAATGAATGTTAATTTTTTTTTAAATTACTGTTTATCTATCTCTATTTACCTAATAGATTATTTCTTATTATGCATTTAATTACATTCATGTTGTTTCGTTATTTGATTTTTATGTTTATGTTATATATAGGTTATAATATATATTCTACTTGTACTTTTGAAATATACTATTATTCGCAATGTAATTAACATTATGTATATACATCGTTAAAGTAGGATATAACTTACATATTGCATATTATTATAGAATATTAACAATTAAGTATTCATTTGTATATTTCTAGGATATAATGTATACACCGTGAACAATTTTGAAATAAAATATTATTATGGATATAGTGACTTGTCTCACTCTGCAGATTAGGAAAAATATGAAGAACAGATATGTCGTCCCAAGCGAGTGCTACAGGTGGAAAACAACGCAGTCTACACAACCCTGAATTTTGAAGAAAGTGAAACAGGGAGGATGAATAAGTACATTCTAATGTCATTTAAGCTCCATCCTAACTCTCAACTATAGGTGTTTCCTTCAACAAATCCCTGATGGTCTCGGAGGCAAATAAAAGAGCTAGAATTAAGATAAAGATATATATATATATATATTCCCATATATACAATATATTTTGCTTCAATAAATGAAATCAGCTATAAATTGTTCAATTATAATTTTCAACAGCTACTTGAATATTATAAATTATATCATATTAAACTTTAACAGTTATAATATATATCCGGATATAATCCAAACAAAGTGGTTTTGGATATAATCCAAGTAGAACATTGACAGGTGAGTTCAATTTTTGAAGCTCTTTAATTCTTTCTTTCTAATCCTCAGCTACGTTCTTAATTGTCTAATTTATGAACCTAAATGTTCGGTTGCCCTCACCAATCAATCCCCAATCAAACTCAATTTGAAGATGAATGGGGAGAGTGTAAAGTTCAAGAGAAGAGTAATAGCCTAATAAATACTTGTTTTGGGATAATGTCCATTCTCAAGCAACACACCGCCTATCTGATTCAAAAGCGATCCTCTACCTAGGTCGTTCAATACAGTTGAAATTGAGACAAATTGTTTTGCTATTCAACAGATTTAATGACAAATTGTTCAGATTCAGTACTTAATCACTATAAGATATATACACATATATACAATATATCCCCATTATATACAATATTGTTCAAATCTGAACGAGAAAATATTAGGACAAATTGGGATGCAAACCTTACGATTCTGATAAACAGAGGGGGGACCGGAGACGAGGGAACGCGCTGCTCAATGTCGGAAACAGACAAAGACGGCGATAGAAACGTTGCTCGGTGACGGAAAAGGAACCAATGAAACTGCTCTGGGATGGATACAAAACCTCGGAGATGGATGAAGCAGACGAATGGATAAGAATCGTCAGAGATGGAGGAAGTAGACGGAGGAACAAACACGGCGGCTGGAGAAGAAGACACGAATGGATACAAAACCTCGGAGATGGCAAAAGCAGACAGAGTAAGTGGATGGTCACTATTTTCGAATTTGGGGAATTTCAAATTGGGGGATTTCGAATTTGGAGGTTTTCAAATTTGGGGATATTTTTGGAGGTTTTGGTATTTTAATTACTTTTGAAAAGTATGATTAAGCAAATATTATGGGATTCAAATTATAACTTTCCAAATAATCAATTATGCATTTTAAAAACTATTTAATATTAATGTGTAGATACAAAAGGATATTTTTGTAATTTAGGTGATGGGTACCATCTTCTTTCATGACAAAAGTATAAATTCTATAATTTCCATCCTTTTATGTAACTAGAATCTTTAAATAGCCCATCAATGTACTAATCCTTTGTTTTATGTAAAAAAAATTATCATTGCCGCCTCATCTTTCTTAACACCCTAGGAGAGAGAAAATCAATGTGATTTAGAGAGATGAGGGTTTTGGCGATTTTTTATCGAGGGAGAGAGTTCCTTCAAGGGTGAGTGTTCTGTGAGTGAAGAAAATTTCCAATCTCCAAGAGTTTTACGAAGTTCGTAGAGTGATTCGTAAACATTTTGCTTTGAGAGAAAAGTGAGAGAAATCATTGTAGAACATTTGTAAACTCTTGAAGATTCTCCAGACATTTAGTGCAACATGCACATCCCTATTGGGTGAATCAAAATAAATCCAGTGTCTATTTTTGTTCTCTATATTTTATTGTTTTTGTTGCTTGAGATTTAATTTGGTTTATCTACTCTTTGAACATAGTTTTAATTTGATTTAATTCCATTATAATTGGAATCAGAACCTGATCTGAGATTAAATAGCATATATTATCGATAATTATGATTGAGATAATATTTGTTAGCTTGTGTTTTATCCCTGACATTATTTTGGAGCAATATTTGAATCAATTTTAAATAACAAAGGTAAAAGTTGAGTTTGAAAGTTTCTAGATGACACTTCATGTTGGTATGCATCCACGGTCTCTATTTTTTTTAATTCAATTATTAATTTGATCCTCAATCTTTTGAAATTCTCTAATTAGGAACCTCCCATAAAAAACCTAGAAAAATAATATTTATTTGGTAAATTTTTATGAACGAAACAAGATAAATCTAAAAAAGCTAATTCTCAACATCCCAATACATGATCTTAAAATAGAGGAAAATAATTTATGGAAACAATATCCTTTTCGATACACAAGTTGTGAGGAAAAAGATAAAGAATTAAATAAAGAAAGCAAAGAACTGATTAATAATTAGGAAACTAATTTTTTAATTAAGCTCTGTTGGAGAGTGCAAAGGAAGAGAGAATAGACACAGCTGCAGCACAAAAGAATGCAAATAAAAGAAGAGCTGATGCTGCATATGCCTTATCAAAGAATTCTCCATACTCATCATCTGCGTCTGTTGTCTGCAAATCCACCGTAAGACCAAATCCAGCTGCCATCCCCGTCGCTAGAAGGTACGACAAAAACTGTCAAGAACCAAATGTTTTGCTTTAGAGAATATAATAGATGTCTTACCTACTAAATTACGTACGAATTGACAACTCAAAAATCTCGTGATAACGCACCTTATCACCAAAGAAGTCGAATAGAATAGTGCCACTACCGTTTTTAACGGTATTGAAGAGCGAGAATGCGATTTGCAAGAGATTTAAGATGATACCGATGATGATGGTAGCTAGCACGTACCTTCAAAATTTTCAATTTAAGATATAGAAGAGGGGTTAGAAAGAAAATTAAATTAGATTTATTAGGCATATTATATAGTTTAATTTTGTTACCTATAGGCATGAAATTGGTTGAAATGGAGCCTAACTCCCATGACGGTTTTGGAAGTGGTGACAAGAATGAAGAAGGAGATGAAAAGAAACACAAAAGTTATTATTCTCAATATGAGACAAGTCACCCTTGAACCACTTGAATTTTCCATCTCTCTCTCTCTCTCTCTCTCTCTTACCAAACCAAAACCAAAATCTCTCTCTCTAAAAATGCCATTAAAATTGCATGGCAGAGGCTTTTATAACCTTCGAAGTTTAGAACATGGCGTTTCCTCAGTCACAAACCCTACAAATTTCTAAGAAATTATGAGGAAGACTATCATGCAGTAATGGTTGACTTTTGAGGGTTTTTTTTTTCATCATTGGTAATTAATATACCAATTATTCATTTTATTAAAAATAAAAAGATTGATAGCTTATAATAAATATTTCTTAGGGTCAATTGCGTTTGTCATCAATCAAAACCGTACATTATATGAGAGCAATATTTATGAAGGAAAATTTTCAATTTTTGACGTAATGTTTGATATATAGTTATTTCAATTTATATTTTTTGGTTTTTAATTTTTCTTAGAAGCAGTTGTTTGATCCACTTATAAATTTTTAGAAAATGTACTTTTTATGCGCTCTAAGACAAGCTCCCTCCCGTAATTTTGAAGGCAATTATTTCCCTTCTAATTGTGGATGTGGTGTCACATAACTCAAAAGATAACTTCATTAATTGAAGGAGCCTCCCCCGATCCGACATCATTGAATGGTTGAGGATGTGTGTTTAAGTGAGCTAAAATTTGTTCATATTCCTAGCTCTTTGAACAGTAATTTGTTTTGTTAGCTAAATGTGTCACTTCTGATCATTTTTCTGTCTTTTGGAACAATCATTTATCATTCGTAGATTGTGGTGGTGATGCGTGGTCACCACTTTAATGTAACCCTTAGTGGTCCTGTTTGTTTTTAAGACAGTGTTTCTTTGTTAAAAATATATATATATATATATATATAGACAGACTCCTCCCCTTACTCTCAAATATTTTCTCTTCTTATAAATTGTTTTCTCTAACAGAAATTGTTATTGAGGTGGGCTAACTTATTCCATTTCAAGTATGGTTTAATTTTTTTGCCCACTCTTAGGATATGGTATGGTTTTGACCCAAAAAACATGGAAGCTTCTGAAGATTATATATTAAAGTAGGTAGCCAAGTTGGTACTGAATGAATTAATATATATATTTTATGGCTTGGTCAGATTTTGACCTTGAATGGTTTGACATCAATTTTGTCCCAAGTAAATTGAGGAAACAACTCAACAAGTGGTCCATTTCCATTATAATAATTCCTTTATGGGAATAATATTAACGCGCATTTGCTTCCCTTGATCATTTTTTAAACATGTTCACACATGCACCTTTGTCCAAATTAGACATGTTTAATTTACAAAAATAAAAATAAATTCGTTAATGAAAACTATAAAAACGAACAAAAAAAAAAATAATAATGTAAATTTAGATTACAATCTGAGTTTAGTTCTACCTATATTTTCGATCAAAAAGTCATGTGTTTGAACTTACAAAAGTCTCAACTTTTCGATGACTCATTTTCCATTGTCCATCATGTAAATCATGAGGGCTAAAAGATTTTCGTTCCTCCTTATATGTTCGATCGAGGAAACTCTGGCAGTTTTAGCTAAGGATTTTGCCTCTTTCAATCCGCAATAAAGTTTTCATAAGGTCGTCTTCTTCCCTCTTCATTAGTCGGACTACGAGGGAATTGATTTCAGTCATACTTCTAATTTTCTTCACCCTCCTGAATCCTTCCTATAGAGCCATTGTTTCTAAAAAAATTATTTTAATGGTGATGATTCTGCTTTAAAAAATAAGTATGGTATTTTTTAAGTTATACAAATCTCACCTAATTTTGAGTTGTGATGAGAATATGTCTTATGATGATTAACTACGTTAATTCATATTAAGAATTTGTCTAATAGTGAGGTAGGCTAAACAAAAAGGTGATCGTCCATACAAATATGATACCAAAAAAATCAACATTTTCAAAATTTAAAAGTATTTATAGCTTAATTCAATTTATCCATATTAATTCCAAAGACTAGTTTTTTTTTTCTTTTATGGATAATACATTGAAAATTGCTCGTTATATATATTGGGATGTATCAAGGCTGATAGTATATATATATATATTTTAGAAAAAATGGATAATACATATTACATAGGAAATGACTTGGCATCCTTATCAATTCAATATAATGAGTTGTCATAGGGGTTATTCCTAGAAGCCATCTCATCAAAGCTGGACTTGTCTGCTTCCGTTAAGTCAACGTTCTAATTTCTTTTTCTTTTTTTCTTTTTTGAAAGAAGTCAACGTTCTAAAACCAATTCCAAAAAAGAGAGAGATATTAAATAAAATTATTAGAACCAAATGACGTAATTAATATAGTGCCTACATGACATGTATATATCTAAGTATAGATAATATTATTTTTAGGGAAGGGGGTGGGGAGGGCTCCTCGTATATACCCATTGATACTTCTTATAGTGTGTGTTTTTCTTTCTTTTTATTATAATTTTATTTTTAAGGCTAAGATCTCATTAATATTTTTTGTTTTCTACATTTTAAAAAGATTTCATTGAAATCTTGAAATTTAATGATAACAATATTGCAATAGATTTCACCTCATTTTCAATCCCTTACAGAATTAATTTGAATTTACTCATTTTTAAAAGTCAATTCAGATACAGTATTATTGATAGATATCATCTTCTAAGATTTAATTCTCATTCTCCGCTTGGAAAAAAAAATCCTCGAACATCCACAATTACATCAAAACAAACCATACCATAAAATTTTATTTATTTTTAGTGAAGAAATTATTACTATTTACGTGATTGCATCATTAAATGCTGTTCTTTATTGCAATTTATATTTTTAAAAATAATAAAATAAAAAAAACACGTGCTTGAAAAGGCCAACCTTCATATCCCAAGCAAAGCCCATTTTTGTTAAGTGGTGAATTTGGTCCTAGAAAGGCCCATTGGGCTTATTCTTCTTAGATTTTCACCAACTCATTCCAATCCCCCAGGCCCAACCAAGTTGGATTTCCACAAAATGTTTTGACCCTTCCACATGTTCATATCTTATTTCACAAAACGTTAATCTCATAAATTCATGAATTATCAAAATTTAATTCGATATAATCTGGAGTAGAGTACCGACCTATTAGAAAATTTTCTAAATTGAAGATTTTTTTTTAGTAGAACATGTGTGGTGGGGATTGAATTTACAACCCCTTGGTTGAAGATATATGTTAATTACCATTAAGTTATGTTCGCTTTGGCTCTAAATAGAAGAATTAAATAGACACAACTCATCAACTTTAGGACCAAACTTTGTAATTTAATAAAAAAGAAACAATAATCCATGATAAATCATGAAATATTGTTTAAAATAACCCTTCTCTAAAAAGTAAGGTAAAAAAATTGGTATGATTTTGAAGGGTTAATCAAATAAAGTTGGGGGATGTTACTTTAATAAGACTCCACTGAGTGAGAGGTGCGATGTGACAAAGAAGATAACCCCACGTTATTAAATTTGTGGACAATTTATTCCCAAATTCAGTCAAAAGCTAAGCTCTCTCTTATACAACAAAACAATAATTTTAATAATAAATTCTAAAAATTAATGTCACACACACCATCAACTTTGTCTGATTTCCATTATATTTAACTTCATCTTGAATTTGTCCTTCATTCAATCATATCAATGTTTGAATACAAATTAATCAAAACTTACATCAACATCTTATGATTCATTAACTTGTCTTAAATTAAATCACTACAATGAATTTATGAGAACAAATGCAATGTATTATTATTATTATTATTATCACTTGCCATGATTGTAAATTTATGTTTTATTGACACGGTTTGAAAATGTTTAGTTTTATCTTACAAGATATATGTGTCCATGACATCTTAAATAAATATAAGTCACATCACTCTCTCTTTTTTTAAAAAAAACCATCACGTCATCGAGACGGACGCGTTTTTGTACCTAATCAACTTATTTGGACATAAACGATCCTTTTCAAATTATAAAGTGAAAATCTCTTTCTCTTGAACTCATTTCAATTTTTTTTTTTTGCAAAATTCAATAAATTTACTCTATCAAATTTAATTCTAGTTCATAAACCATTGAACCATATTGAAGTTGATTGTTTGGAGCAAATAAAATCGAGCTCTAGTCTGAAAATATATACTTTGCACAAGTAAATTTAACTAAATTAAATTAGAACATATTGCATAAGAATAAAATTTTCACAGTTCAGAAGGGATTATGTAGATTTAGACATTTTACAATATGGGCTAAGAATGATTGTTGTTGTATTTAAGATTACCAATCCATTTAAACTCTCTTATTTATTACTATACTATAATCATAGAAAAATTAAGACTACATCTGTCTTTAATTAGGATCTTTTTCTTTTGAGAAAGTGTCGTTTAATTTAATCATTATTTCAAATATCGAAATTGATTCTGCCTCGATTTCATAGAATCCAAATCAAATACATTTAGAGAGAATTTTAAACAGTTAAGTAGGATAATAATTACTTTGAGATGAAAATATTAACGTCTAAAATCTCTGGGAAAAAAATTACTCCATTAAAATTGTAATTTTCATTCCTACAATAATCAACTTTAATTTATCTATTAATAGGGATGGCAACGGAGTAGAGTGGGATGGGGAGCCATCCCATCCATACCTTGTTGGAAATTATTTTTCCATCCCTACTCCTGGAGGACGGGGTGGAAAATCTCCGATTAGGGATGGGTTCTCTAGGGAACCGTCCAAGTTCTGTAAAAGTTCTTTTTTAACGTGAAATTCGATTGGTGCATTCAAATTCATATGTATAGGAGTTGTTCTTTTACATATATGTGCACCACATGTGGATTAAAAAAAATTGAGAGAATTTAAAAAGAAGGAAATAATGAAAATGGAAGAGGGGTTAAGGGTAAATAAGCATAATGATGATGTTGTGGTTGTGGAAGTTAATTTGTTAGAAATGTATAAGACATAATTTCTTAGTCAAAGATTGTTTGTCTCCTTTGGCTCCACATTGCCTAAAAGGAAACCCTCAAACCACATCTCCTCCCTCCATTGCTCTCTCTTGTCTCTTCCTTTGATTTAGGATCTCTCTCTCTCTCTCTCTCAATTTAGTAAAGTTATAGTTCTCTCCTCCCTCGCTCTCTCAACTACCACCATGGTCTAATTTGTAAAGTTGTTGTCAAATAAGGAAAAAAATGTAGATTTTCGATCTAGGTGGGAACTCGAGTCAAATTAGGTGACTAGTTTGGACAAGTTTGAGTGTCACTCTGACGAAAAAAAACCTACACAAAAGAGACAAATACTCTGACGCTACGTGTTTTTTCAATATATGATTCAAATGTCTTGTTTGACATATATATATTTAAATACTTTTACGGGTTATGTTCAAATATCAATTATAGTTTATTTATAATGTAATATTAGGAAAAAAAGGTTTATTATAGGAAATTGAAAGACACAATATAATCATAATTAAAGCATAATAAGATGGGTTAATTTATATCATTATGGATAATGAGAAAGGTAAACTTGCTTTCAGGCCTTAGTTTTTTCAAAATTGTATTAAACCAAAATTGTATTTTTCAAAAGAAAATTGAATAATAATCATGCTACCCGCTTTTTACTATTTTGGTATAAATTCAAACATGGTGGATGTTGAAACATGAAAAAATGTAAATTAATAACGGTTCAACGAGCATGCAAAATTACAAAGTCTAATTAAATCATATTCGTATAATTAGAACATTATTAATTATACGTAATAAACACTAGATACATTCTGTTTCCAAAAACAACACTAGATACATTCATAAATAATTACATTACTGCAAGTTAATAGTAAAATTAACCTATTTGAACTCAGAAAAAAAATAATATATAGTAAAAGTAACCTGTAATTAATATTTAGATCTCCATTTGTTGATGGCATTATTTTATTTATTACTACAGAAGGACGAGAGCATTACTATTCAAAAACACTATTGAAACATAGAGAGATTAATAATAAAAGAAAGAGATTTCTAAAAATGGCGAAGAATCTAACTTACATATGATTGAGAACATATGGAACAACGTGAGGCCTTATAACCTAGAAGGAACTAACACTCACACATTATTCGAATCTCTCATTTAATTTCTTTCTTTCTTTCTTAGATGAGATGAGATGAGAGATAAAGGTAAAAGAACCAAAGGACATGATAAAGCTAAAGCTGCCATGGAAACAGAGAGAACATCTTCACGCCTATGCATGTGGCCATCAACCACACAACTTAAAAAAGACCCTTCCTATACCTTAGCTTGGAATTCCGAGCTCTTTCTTTTTCTTCACTCTCTCTTCTCTTCTCTTCTTCTTCCCTCCTCATTCTCCCGCTGCRCGCGCCACACTATTTTCGGTTATCCGATACAAAACAAATCTGCAAACTTAAGTGAATTGAATGTGTTTTTTCTTCTCTTTGCATCTCCCTCTGGGTGACGTGTGGAGAATTTTTTGTTATAGGTAGTTTCTTCTCCATCTTCAGGGCTTTTGAAAAGATTAAATTTACTCTAACTCATTAGTTTAAGCTTTTGGAGCGAACTCCGATTATTAATCCCAACCGAAGTTAATTTCAGTCTAATAATGAGTAAGGTATCCGATTTTTGTGGGGGATAAAAAAGAAATCCAAAGCAAGGATTCCATTCAAAAAAGAATAAAATCTATATAAGAACTAAATGATGGGGAAGTACTGACATCATAACCATGATGCAAAATTCTAACCAGCCCTACCTTTTACTTTGATTCACTTTTGTTTAAATACACACACAACATATAATATAAATACAACAACAATCAATGGGAAAGCAAGGGGAAGTAATAAAACGAAACAAAAAGGTTAAGTGGTCAAGAGAAGGGTTTCTCCCTTTTTTTCTACTTTTGACCAATTTGAATAGTGTGCTCTCTCACTTAGACCCCCTCCTACTCCCTTTTTGAACCAAAAGACATCCTAAATGCTACAATTCTCCATCATCTTGAGTACCAAATTTCTCCTTTTTCTTTGTTTTTATTAATGGTTTTCTCCCACTATTAGATCTAGGATGTGATTGGATCCCAGATGTGCATCGATACCATTCGTACCAGTTAAATGATATATCAGTACAACACGTAACTAGTGCACTATAATATTTCTAAGAGAACATGTTTGAACTTACGATGGTCTTACGACTCTAATATCATATCAAATCATCATTAAACTAAAAAAAATTAAGTGGTACAAGAGAATCCTTTACATTCTCTTAAAAAAAATCTTTTTTTTTTTAGTTTGGGTATGAGGGAGGAATATTATCTTAGGGGGCTTTAGGGGAGAATCTAAAAGGAGGGGAGGGCACAAATTTAGATGCATTCAAACTACAGTTTCTTTTCAGGAAGCTGAAAAAGAAAATCAGCAGCAATTAAACATTGCCCAAAAATACGATACTAAGCTTTCAGATGGGACTTCTGAGATTTTTCTAAAACGAAGATTCAAGAATGAGGGGATGATCGAGATGCCCAAAAATGCATGTATCTACCTCTTCACTTAAACCTCCAATATCTCATTTAATGAAAAAAAAAAAAAGAAACAGCTTCAGCTTCATCTCCCAAGAACAAGAAATGCTGGAGAAAATTATTCAATATGACTATCTTCTAACCACAGCTCCATATATGCAAGTTTAAATGTCTGCAAGAGTATAGAAATAAAAGCTTTTATATTTTTAAAATAATTTGTTGGCTGCTTCATTCAGGTTAATTTTAAAGATGGGAGATTACCTAATAATAGTTTATAATATAAGTGGACTAATGCTCTTATTACTGATTCATTTGGAGATGGAATTCATGAATTCGATAAAATGAACCATTTTTTCATTGATAAAAATGCATGGGAAATTAAAGCTGGAAAAATTACACAACTGATATTGATTCACACACGTAAACTAAAAAATATATATATAATACACCTAAAAAACCAGTTGATCATCGTTCATTTAATTTCATTAAAGTTATACACTTCTAGCTCTTCTCATGTCAGATATCAAACCTTCACAATACAAATTTAACAAGTTCCTAAAAATTAAACCCCGCATTTGAATAAATTAAGAAAAAAAATATATATATTAATAATAATCAAACCCCACGACATTAAAAGTAGCTAAATAACCTACCATAATTCTTTTTCACTAAAAACCCACTAAGTTTTTTTTTCCCCCTAATTCTGAATTTTCACCTTCCGTTCTTCCCCCTCCACTCTTGAGATGATGATGTGATCAGATCTTTTTCAATGTTAGAATATGATAAGAGAGCAGCCGATAAGCGTAGGGCGAGCCCCAATTTCTCAGCTGGCTGGCTTTCATTCTCTTTCAACCCTGTACTACAAAATTAACATAAAAAAAAAAAAATACAAAACTTACCCAAGTGTTCTTTTTGTAAAATGTTGTTGGTTTTGAGATTAGGAAAAATTTAAACCCCCAAATTACAAGAGATGGCTGGTGGAAGAAGATGAATTGAAATGATCTGAAATCTGATCCGTCCATGCAATATTTCCCGCAGTAGTTGTAGTAGTGGAATTACTCCAGAACTGCTCATTTGGTTGAATTCCCAGAAAATTCCTCGACAAAATGTTAATCCCTTGTGTGTCCTGATCCATAATTTTCATGCTATTGTTATTACTATTGTTCCCCATCTGATGAGTAGTAGAAAACCCAGTTTCCAGTAATGGCTTTGACAAACGTTGATAATTGGAGAAATCAGCATGATTTTGATTATGATCCTCAGCCATGAAATTGGAATACATCCCATTTTGTTGCTGCAAATTTGCGAAAAAGGGTATCTTCCATTGCTGATTTTCCGTAACCCCACTTGATAAAATTGAGGATTCTACGCCACCTGATGAGGGCAGTGAAGGAATTTGAAGCCCTTCGAAGTTCAAGCCAATGTTCCCAAAATCGGTGAGATTGTGGAGAGGGGGTAAAAAGGGCAAGTGGGTGGGCGGAGGAGGAGCCAGTTGATGGCTAATTATATCGGTTGTGCAACTGTTTGATGACACTGTGCTTGTGGAAGTGCTTGAACCCGCCGGAGATTTTGACCTGTTGCTGCTCCCTTTGCTTCTTTTGCTCGACCGGCGACACCCGCCGCCCACCGGTACGTTCCTCATCGCGCCGCCTCTCGTCCAGTACCGCCGACAGGTCTTGCAAAAGTGGCGCGGCTGAGTCAGGCTGTAGTTGTTGAAGTAACAAAACTTTGTGTTTGAGGATTCACATCTCGGGCATTTTAGTCCGGCTTCTGGTTGCGGTATTTTTGCCAGCCTGGCTCGGTCCGTCATCGAGCCTGGCCTAATCGACCCAGGTCCGCCACTTCCATTATTACCGCCACCGCCTCCACCAGCTGGCGGAGCCGGAGGAGGGAGGTGTTGAGTAGTATTCTCACCACCACTCCCTTGGAGATGATTTGGCTGCTGTTGAGATATCAAAAACCATCATCCCAAATCAAATATTTGGTATATTCAAGAAAAGATGTAGCAAAAAAAAGGGGCAAGGGGGGAATATTTTTGCTTTTGTAGGGAAGAAGCTAGAAACTAAAATTGAGAAAGAAAGAAAAATCTTTATAATTTGAAACAAAATGGAAACCATACCTGAGTAGGCCAATTGGGTGGATCAAGAAACACAGGAACTGATGAGAAAACCATGGTGGGAGGTGATCAAATTTTAAAGATCAAAAAAACAAAAGGAGAACCCAAAAAAAAAAAGGAAAAAAAAAAGATCTTGGCTTGATGATGAGAAAAGATGAAGAGAGATGAGTGGGAGAGAAGAAAGATAAAGGAGAGTGAGAATATATATATGGGATATATGAGGTTATAAATCTTCCCTTCTGTCTAGGGTTTGAAGAGAGAGAGGGAGAATATTTTGATTAAGTTTCTTATTCTTTAAGCTTCTTTTTTGGTAGTGTTGTGATTCACAGTGGGCGCTCAGACAGAATAATATAATACAATGTAATTGGGGTTTGGCCATGCATGAGGTGTGAGGACACAAAAAAAGAAACCCTAGGTAGGGGAAAGAAAATCTCTGAGGTGAAATTTAATTTTTAACTAGCTTGATTAAAATAATGTGTAACTTTTTTTTCCAGAGAAGATATATAAAAATAATAGTTGTAATAATAAAAGAAAAAGGTGAAGTTATGGTGGAATGGGCTTGAGTGGTAGTGTCACAATCGAATGTACCTTTGTTTCTCCTGTCTGTTTCAGCCTCAAATTTTATATAATATACATATGTATACATTGTTTTTGCATGCAATTTCATTAAACCAATCCCATCTAATTTCCTTTTCTCCCTTTTTCTTTTTCTCCTCATTTCGTTTATGTTACATACAGTACATTTTTCTTTACCACGTCCGGAATCAATAGTCCTTTAGCTTTTCTCTTCTATAATTGGAGTACTCGTACATGTTCCAAAATCGATCCCGAGAGACATTATTAGAGTTTCTGATATTAAACTCATCTAGGTGATACTACAATTCACAAAGTTAATTTTATAACTCTAAAGATTTACAAGTTGAAAATGTATTTTTATCCTTGAAATTTAATTTATAACTATGCAGTCTGATCCATAGTTAAGTTTGTATTAACTACTACGGTATAAGGCAATTGTTGGGGGATAAAAAACGTGGATTTTCTCATGCCGTAAAAAATGCCACAATGGATTAAAATTAAAGTGTCTTTTTCCTTATTATTTATTTATCTATTTATGTCAGGGTAATGGTTCTTTATCCAACACAAACGACATAGAAATAATTTGTTTTGTTTTAATGAAAAATATATACATTAACATTCTTTTTTCAGGAAAAAAGAAAAAAGATTTGTGAATAGTGATTTATTTTTGTGATGGGAATACTGAATAATGTATAGCAGTAGAGTAAAGAAAAATTGAAAAGATGTCGTCCCATATTGATGAATATGCATGAGTGGCATTTTTATTGCTACTCATAAATAATCAAAACCCCTATATTTAATGATTCACCTACTTAGTATATACTTCTTTTCACTTTTTTTATTTGAACCCATTATTTTCCCTTTTATATGAAAGTGAAGTCTAAGTCAATAAAGTATAAAGTGATTGAAATTTTGTTTAGTGAGAACTTCTTCCCATTATTCTCAATATCAATTACTTACCTTTTTTTTTTCCAACAAAATGATGAGATATATGTTTATGTGCATGTATGTATGGTATCCATGCATCCATGTATGAAGTGAAAAGCTACATGCACATTATATATATAGATATATAAATTTCTGGCTAGAAGACCCACCATTTAGCCAGCAAAACAGATAAGATTTGAAGAACCTTCCACTTTTTCCTGTATATATATACTAAATAAAGGAAATAGGCAGTGAACAAAAAAAAAAAATACATTGAATTAGAAAATAAAAAATTTGTTAAAAAAATAAAATTGTTATTTTTTATTACCTAGCTAGGAGTCGAGGCCTTTAGTCTTTATGCCGCTATACCTGTGTCCTCATATCGGTTCCTATGCAAAGGGTTTACCACCCAAGCTATCTCTTAGAGACAAAAAAATTTTTTTTATCTAGACTTGTTATCCAACTTATTGTAAAACAAAATGCATAGTGGCTTTAATATGTTAAGTTTTAATATTATCTTGACCAAAAAGGTTGGAGGTTCAAATTCTCATCTCATATGCTCTTGAACTAAAAAAATAAAAATAAAAATAGAAAAAATTGTTTTTGAAGCTATGTCTAATATATCTCATATTTGGAGAGAACGTAGTTCCATGATTTATAGTAATGTCTATCATCCGACTTCAATTATCTTACATTTTGTTCATGGTGATGTTTATGCTCTTGCTATCCCTTTATAGCCTGAACTTTGACCGAGTCTATTTTGGAGTTACTTTCATAAGTGAGTTGCTTTCATTTTCCAGCTATAATGCTTATGTTTGTGCTTCTTTTTTAATTATTCGGTTGTTGTTTTTCTTTGTTTTTTTTTCTGCTCCTTTTTTTTTTTTATTTTCAAGGTCTTTTGATTATGTTGTACTTTGATTTCAAGCTGTGAGCATGATATTAAATACCTATACCATCGATATTTTCATGTATCTATGTAGTTCGACATCGACATGAGGTGTAAATCGACATTTTCATAATATTACAAAAATATCAATAAAGGTAGAAAAATATCAACAAAATCTAACTAATACATACATAATATCATATCAATCATTTTTAACTTATTTAGAAATAGAAGAATGTTTATTTGTTAATTTAAATATTTTTTACAATTTTTTAATTTCTCTAACTTTTACAGGAATATCCATCGACATCAACATTTTATTGATATTTGTATGAAATTGACATCTCGACATTTTCATCGACAATGACATTTAAAATTTTGACTGTGAAATCCATATTCTTTTTCCTCGGCAATATACCTAAACTTTTACTGAACGTACGTACATACATACATTATCCTTTTTGTTATATAGTTATTCTAAATATTTTCTATATGGTATATAATCAATTGGATATATCCAGTATACATTTGCAATTAATTCAATATTGTTTAGTTTTGATGTTTAGGAAGACAAGTCTTACGATAACAACACTATATAGATATTAAAAATCAGCAAGAAAAGGAGAAAAGAAGAGTGGTAAATATATAATATGTTCCAGAATAAAAGAAAAGTGATGCATGCCATGAGGGGAAAAAAAAACAAAAAGAGAATAAAAAGAATAAACATATGCTGCAAAAATAAAAGCATATTTTTGTCCCAACACAATAATAATGAAATTGATTTTTCTTTTTCAATTTTAGTATTTAAGGGGTTAAAAAAAGAATCAATTGAGCACATATGCACAGTTTTGAACTGAAATTCACAATCAACTGGATATTGAAGTACACATTTCTTCTTTAATAATCATTAATCTCTTTTGCCTATTAGTAATTAATATCTTCTTTTTTTTTTTGAAAGATTAGTAATTAATATCTAAATAAAAGTATTTATTGGGTATTTCTTACTCGCTATCAGAATAATTAAACGACATTGATCATATTATACATAAAGTCTCCGACACCATTATCAAGATTAATTATAGACCAATTATTTTAATTTTTGGACCTACCAAAGTTTAATAAACCAATCAAAGTGACACCAAAGAAAAAAATTCCCTAATCAAATCCACACACGTAAACATCATAACCTCTAATATATATGATAAGGAATTTCTTTTCTTTTCTTCTTAGAGAAGAATCATGTTTTTTGTTCCGTAACTATTAAATTTTGGACAACCAAATATGTGACTATATTGAAATAGATACTCCCAATATCTCTGCCCCTTTTAAAAATGGTAGATTCCAATTAATCTCCACCTATATTATGATGTAATAATTTTAAATAAAATAAAATAAATAGAGGCTGGAATAATTCTTAATTTACAAATTCATTTCTTTCACAATATGAGCGTAATTGTGTTTGTGTCACCTTGATATTAGTGACATTAAATTTGTCTGTAACATCCAATGACAAGGTGATGGGACAAATAAGGTCACATTTTCTTGGCATATTTATACCTTTTATAATTTTTTTCTTACGCGTTTTATTCTTCTTTTCTATCCAAATATCTCTCTTTTTTTTAACTTGTAATGGAAAGGACAGCAATAAAAGGAATTTAAAAAGTCATGTACAGCGTATTATAGATTTAAATCATCTCAAAATGGATATCTAGTACAAAGCGGAGAATTCTGATCAATCGAGATTTTGCGGGTTAAAACGAAATTGTTGTCAATAAAAATAGAAGTACAAACACCGATTTACATTTTCAATGACCATGATAAAGTGATATTTAAATTTCGTTAGTAAAGTCAATAACTGACTTTGGTTGAAATCTCACATCAATTATAATATAAAATTATTCCTCCTTCACGAATCGAAAAATTCATATAAAAATATATAAATTGAGGACAAGATTGAAGAAGTTGGGTTGGAGTAGGATGTATATTGAATCAAGTTGTAGGCACAAAAATGTTTGGATCTCAGACATGTGATTGACTTTAACAACTATACACATAATTAAAAAAGAGAAAACAAATAAAAAGAAAAGAGAAAAAGGTATGTGATGTGGGTGTGTTTGGGAATCTAATTCCCTCTCTATCTAATCAATCTTTGCCGGAATATTTCTTTATCTCATTTTCATGCACCCACCCAATAAATTAAAAAAAAAAAGTATATAAATATAAATATAAATATATAGAGTGAGATGGGAAAGCAAAGCGTAGCTCTTTGCAGCTTTTGCCCCCCCATCATATACCAAGTATATTTGTTCATAATCTTTTTTTTTCTTTTTTTTTTTTTTGGAGGATATTTGTTCATATCACTTGCTGACACACCCACCCCTCTCCATCGTATTAATATACCACCACGTGTAACTGTTTTTTTTTAATTATTTTTTGTAATTATATAAATGTGGAGTAATTAATTAATTATAAGTAAAGTTGGGATGTGGGCGTATTTAGAATTTTCTTTCTGCCGTCAATCATATATTGATGATAATAATGATCACGTGCTGGTTAGGAGTAATTGAGGAGGAGACAAATCTGAGTGTGGATGTTGGTCACGTGCTAAGCTGGTTTGTTATATGGTTTATATGAGATTCCTAAATTATAAATTTTCTTTCTGAAGAAACCTAAATTATAATTTTGTTTGGTAAATTTACCGTTGTGGCCCTTTGCTTTTTCTTTTCACACACGCAACCCAACTCGTCTAAAATTAATAAAAAAAAGTGGTCCTCTTACGCTCTTCTTCTCCCTTCTACGTCTGCATTATTGGTTGATACCACTTTTTTTTTTTTAATTTTAAAAACCATTAATTATTTATTAATATATGTGATTTTTTTTCCTCTTATCACGGGAGTCTTCTACAATCTAATGATACTCATTTGAAGAGCCATTCATCAATAGAGGCGAGTGGAAGTTGGATTCACAAGCCTTATCGTTGAGCTAGATTGATTCCTCGCACACTTTTCTCTAATTCAATTAAAGACAGATCAGTGGTGGGATTGATATTAAAGAAATTCTTCGGTTGTCAATTCAGATGGGTGAGATATCTTTTTGCTATCGTAGGAGATGGAGCAATTACAAATCCGTTAGGTAACGTTTTTGTTTTTATTTCTTCACTTTTAATAAAGAAAAAATGAATTGTACGACCTCAACATGATGAATTCAAGTACGATAAAACAATCTTTTTATTTATGTTTTGACACAAATTAGAAAGGAGAACAAAAAGAAAGAAATTTGTTTTGGTTGTTTCTAAAATTTCTATACAATTTGAAAATATTAGGTAGTGGCAAAATACTTAGATTTCATAAGATGAAGAAGAAGAAACGAAACTCCACTAATTATTTATACAAAGAGAGGAGGCCGGGAAGCTAGACATGTTGTAAGTGGCTTGATGAGGATAACTAAGCTGACACGYCGGAGTTGGCTGCTGGCACAACTGGGTGGTGCCACGAGCAACCAATCGCGCCAACTATCTAAAAATCAGTTACCAAATAACTAGGGTGTCATGTGATCCATGCAGCAGCATAATTGGCAATTGAAGAAGAAAGGGCCGAAATTTAGTTTGAGGAAGCTCCAATCTGCAATCTCTAGGGAGTTGAACAAGGACATCGTGTGCAAAGCTAAGGTTGTGACACTCCTTTGAAACTCAGTTTCTTAACTCTCTCGCATCTTTATTATTCTGTTTGTTAGTCAAAAGAAAAAATTTAGATTTTTAATAGTTAATTATTTTTAACTTAGCAAAGGTACTTATTACTATCTTAAAGGACGATGGTTCGACTTCCACTCCAACAAATTGTTGAATTCAAAAAAGCATAACAGAATAAAAAGTACTTATTAGTTAATCAACCTTAATAAACCTGGATTAATTTGGATATTAACTTTCTATAATCATAATTGATGTGTTTTACTTGTAGCTAGATATGTTGCTATTTACTTTTTATCTAATATATATATAAAATTTTGTCTCAATTTCTATGGATTTGCACTCCCCTTCAACCTTTGAGCCTGAGGTGTTCTAGGCTTGGTTGAGGACTGGTTTGGGCTGGGCTTTCAGCAGACTAGACTCGAAGAATGTCTATGGGCCCCTTCTTGTGTTAGCCTGCCTTCATTGGGCCAAACTTACTGAGTTTGAGTCGCCAAATCCGCAAGATGCTTTACGAGCCGGCCCAGTAAAGTTGATGGACTGGGTTACGAACGACAAACGTAGCCCAAAATATTTGAACAATATATGTTTCATATAATATTGTTTATTATACATTTTATCTTTTATTTTAATGATTGTAGCTTTTGTTGTTGATGATTTTTTTATATTATATATTTATTAATGTTTGAACTAGTTTAATCAATAATTGAACCCGGAATAATTTTATTAAATATTATTGAATAATTTTATTAAATATTAATATAAAACACCCCACTTACTCAACAACACGTAATCACTCATATAAAACCTACATTTTGATTCATATAGTTTCAACTTTGGTTCATTTTAATCTTACTTTCTAAACATCTATTTTGATCACAGCTATAATATTTATTTATCTTATATCGTTGGATCATAATTTTAGTACCACACTTCATTCACTAAATTTTTTGAAATGTAGTCATAAATGTGTATTAAATGATTTTTATTGTATATCAATTTGTATTTTGTAAATAAGGACTAAATTGGTCACTTTAAAAAAATACAGGTACTAAAACAGACATTTTAAAATAATAATGACTAAAATTAAGAAAAGTTGAAAATACAATTATTAAATTGAACTTTTTGAAAATAAAAGGATAAATTAAATCAAAGTTATATATATATATATTGGGACAAAAAAAATATTAAAAAGAAAAAAGAAGAAGAACTTTTAGGGACTTCTTAAATTTCAATGTTCGGAGAGTTATTAGTTAATATTTTTAGGAAAAAATTTCACTCCTGAATCCTTATGTGGTCCAATAACATATAGATAAGTGCATCACATAGGAATTATACAAAATTAAAAAAATCCAACTGGACCATACATGAATTCAGGAGAAACTTCCTCCTGAATCTTGAGGAGGGCATATTTTTATTCGTTTCTTCAAATTAGTGAAGGTGAAATTTGAACTTTTTTAACTTTTAAAAAAAATTATCGCTATTTCAATAGATAGAAGTGTATTTAACTTGACAAATATTTTTTTAATAGTAACATTTATGTGTTTATATAAACCTTTGGGTATAAAACTTTGAATGGTTGAAATATAATTCTAGTTGTTGGAATTTTGTATCTTATCTTATGCTTGAAAAAGTTTGGAGTTATAAACTTTTGCTTGCTTACCGAAATACAAAGTTTGGAGTTATAAACTTTTGCTTGCTCACCGAAAGCCATATTTCGGATGCTTTTCGGACATGTGAGAGAGTAGAGATCGAAGAAATTAATTCAAATTTTGCCCACTTCTTTAGCATCTACTAAAAATATTAAAATTGTTGGTCGCATCTGAACATTAGTTAGGAAAATGAGGACTCATAATTGAACATTGTAGTGTCAAGTCCATTAATTATCATATATTTTAAATTTGGCCGCCTCAAAATATTAATAAATATTTACTTATTTTTTGAAACATTTATCAAAGCTACTTTGAAACATTTCAAATGATATGGATCCTTTTTAAATAAATAGCAAAGTTCAAATAGTACTTTTATAATTTAACTTCTTTTTGTTAAAATTAATTGGTAAATTAGAAAAGAAAAATTGAATAAAATATTCGAATTTACAGTTTAAAAAATTATTTTTTTCAGTTAAATATTAAACAAATTTGAGTCCATTTTGATTGTTAAAAAAAAAAAAGATTTAATTCAATTCGTTTTGTTGTATTTAAATTAAATTTGGAAGATAAGAAAAAGTGTGGACAGTCACATGTAGAGGCTATAGCCTTCGTTGACGGCATTGAAGAAATTGCGTGGATATCATACGACCCACAAACGTCTGACTGAGACGCCGACTCAACCAATCTTCGTTTTAATAATTTTTATTTACCACAGAACATTCTAGAGATAGTTCTTCCCAGAACTCTCCAGATTCTCTCTCACTTCACGGGACAACCCGTATAAATTCCAATCCCCATCACCAGTGTTCTTCAGATTATACCATATTCGCTCTAAGCAATTTCATCTCTTCCATTAGCATTCACAGCCCTCTGTTCTCCAATTCTTTTCTCGAATTCTTTCTCCACCTGTTAGTTCTTGAACTTCGTTTGTAAATCGTCGTTAATGGCGGGAAAGGGCGAGGGTCCGGCCATTGGTATCGATCTCGGTACGACTTACTCGTGTGTTGGAGTATGGCAGCACGATCGTGTTGAGATTATTGCGAATGATCAGGGGAATCGAACGACGCCGTCTTATGTTGGTTTCACCGATAGCGAGCGTCTCATCGGCGATGCTGCTAAGAACCAGGTCGCTATGAATCCCATCAACACTGTCTTCGGTAAGTAAATCCGCGAATTATTTGCATTCGTTTTGCTGTTGTGGATTTTGTTATTCTCTCTCGTGTTTATGCGATTTGATGTCGTCTGGCTGTGAACTTAAGTTGTGGTCTTCATCCTTACGTCTTTGCGAATAGGAAATCTAGGATTTGTTTTGCTCAGAAATGATTCTTTTGTTTTTGTTCTTAGAACCGGTCTGATCGGATTTTTATGACTAAAAATTATTGTGCGCTCGTGATTTTGGGTTTAAGAAAATATACCAGAGAATAATGATGAAAATTTTGTTTCCAAAAACACTCTCCAAATGACAGTTCCGTAATTTCGGTAATTGTTGACTGCATTTGTAGTTCCATTACTACCTCGCCTAATTTTTCGGCGATTGTCTTCGTTGATCGTAACTCTGTGTTGTTCCAAGTTTCACTCTCGAGATTACTTGATTCTGCTAAATACTAACCATCGATTACAATCCGACAGATGCGAAACGGTTGATTGGAAGGAGATTTTCCGACCCCTCGGTCCAGAGCGATATGAAATTGTGGCCGTTCAAGGTCATCGCCGGTCCAGGTGACAAACCGATGATCGTCGTCAACTATAAAGGCGAAGAGAAGCAATTTGCCGCTGAAGAAATCTCATCCATGGTCCTCACCAAAATGCGTGAGATAGCTGAAGCTTACCTCGGCTCGTCTATCAAGAACGCGGTCGTCACCGTTCCTGCCTACTTCAATGACTCCCAGCGTCAGGCCACAAAAGATGCCGGAGTCATTGCCGGCCTTAATGTCATGAGGATCATTAACGAGCCTACAGCTGCAGCCATTGCATATGGACTCGACAAAAAGGCGACCAGCGTTGGCGAGAAGAATGTACTGATATTTGATCTGGGTGGAGGAACATTTGATGTCTCCCTCCTCACAATTGAGGAAGGTATTTTTGAGGTGAAGGCAACGGCCGGTGACACTCATCTTGGAGGTGAGGACTTCGACAACAGATTGGTTAACCACTTCGTTCAAGAATTCAAGAGGAAGAATAAGAAGGACATCAGTGGAAACCCGAGGGCTCTCAGGAGATTGAGGACTGCTTGTGAGAGGGCCAAGAGGACCCTTTCATCCACCGCTCAAACTACAATCGAGATTGATTCTTTGTACGAGGGAATCGATTTCTACACAACCATCACTCGTGCTAGGTTTGAGGAGCTCAACATGGACCTGTTCAGGAAGTGTATGGAGCCAGTTGAGAAGTGTTTGAGAGATGCAAAGATGGACAAAAGCAGTGTCCATGATGTTGTCCTTGTTGGTGGCTCTACGAGGATTCCTAAGGTGCAGCAGCTATTGCAGGATTTCTTCAATGGCAAGGAACTGTGCAAGAGTATCAATCCTGATGAGGCAGTTGCTTACGGGGCTGCAGTTCAAGCTGCCATATTGTGTGGTGAAGGAAATGAGAAAGTTCAGGATCTTCTGCTTCTGGATGTCACTCCTCTGTCCCTTGGTTTGGAGACTGCTGGAGGTGTGATGACAGTTTTGATCCCCAGGAATACCACCATACCCACCAAGAAGGAGCAAGTCTTCTCCACATACTCAGATAACCAACCCGGTGTTCTCATTCAGGTCTATGAGGGTGAAAGGACGAGAACCCGAGATAACAATTTGTTGGGCAAGTTCGAGCTTTCTGGCATTCCTCCAGCTCCGAGAGGTGTTCCCCAGATCAACGTTTGCTTCGACATTGATGCCAATGGTATCCTTAATGTTTCTGCAGAGGACAAGACCACCGGACAGAAGAACAAGATCACCATTACCAACGACAAAGGAAGGTTGTCGAAAGAGGAGATCGAGAAACTGGTTCAGGAAGCAGAAAAATTCAAGGCCGAGGACGAGGAACACAAGAAGAAAGTCGAATCGAAAAACACCTTGGAGAACTACGCATACAACATGAGGAACACCATCAGAGATGAGAAGATAGGCGGTAAACTTGCCCCAGCAGATAAGAAGAAGATTGAAGATGCAGTTGAACAGGCTATTCAGTGGCTGGACAGCAACCAGCTTGCCGAGTCGGATGAATTTGAAGACAAGATGAAGGAACTTGAGTCACTCTGCAACCCCATCATAGCAAAGATGTATCAAGGTGCTGGTGGCGACATGGGCGGCGCAATGGATGATGATGCTCCTCCTTCTGGCGGCAGTGGCGCTGGTCCTAAAATTGAAGAAGTTGATTAAACTGAACGTCTTCTATTTTCTTTCCTTCGAATTGCTCAAGCTTTCAACTATTCTGAGATTGTAATTCGCGTTTTGATATAAGCTTGGCTTTCTGGTTTTTCAATGTATTGTAATTTTTATATGTTGTGTTCAAGTATATTTTTCACCTACAACAGCTCTCTTTAGTAGTAAATTACTCCCAATTTTACTACCAAGTATTAAGTGAATTGTAATTGTTCAAAAGTTGTACAATCCTCGGCAATCTTATCTGCCGGGAGACTAACCAAGACCACTGTAGCTGGAAACTCTCTTCACAACCTCCTCTTCCATTTCCATTAATTGTTGGCAGAAGGCTGCAATGTTCGCTGCTTCATTCTTTAGTGTAAATCTGAATTCTTTCCACTCGTACTGACCAAGTCCATCATTAACTGCCGGGCTTGGCACTTTTCCCAGCAAATCGAACCCCTTGCGGTCCACCGATACTATATAGGCATCCTTCAACATGGGAAAAACAGAGTTTACTCCAATTGCAGGTTTACAAAATCCCAGCAAAGACAGCCAAGATGAAGAAACGGAACAGTAAAGAATGGGCACTATCGAAACAGGTCCAAATTTGCATAAAAAATAAAAATGAAGGTTTTTGTACCTTCGGATTTGCATTGAAGTAAACAAGGCAGAAGAGCATCAGGGCTCTACGTCTTGCGTCGCTCTGGTTGATTCCATCAACAAGCGCTGCTGAGAAAGGCGCTAAGGGAAATAACAAACAAATCCAGAATGATTAAGTTAAAGAGGGGATTTACAGCAAGTAAATAAATAGTGAAGGATTGGGAAGTGTCTACCTAATGTATCTGCTTTCGATGTGCTGAAGTCCTCGGTGTCGACCTCGTGCATTCCTCCTTTACAATCAATAAACATACTTGATCTGGGCAACAGAAATCTCAACTCAAATGTGCTCTTACATATTATTTCAAGACCGAAACATTTTTGGAAAAAAATCCCATACCTCACATCAAACTTACAGATCACGCATTTTTCGTTCCCCACTAAGAACTCTTTGAGGTGTTGGCTGCGTGATGTATATTTAAGATTGGAAGATCTTAAGACGTTGGAGACTGTACTACCAAAGTCTTCAATGGCTTCCTGTTCCGACAGTATGGCCTCTCTGAGCTTTTCCACAGCATCCTGAGCCTGTAATTAGACTGTCTAATATAGTCGAGATCAAAATATAATACTTCAAGAAACGGCTTTTAATCTGGTAATTCCAAATCTGAAAAAAACCCGGGCAAAATAAATGGGAGAACTGAATCCCATGTCTTTCAAAATATGATTCAAATAAAACCTTTTGCATTGGGGGCGAGAAGATAAGGATAAAATTTAACTGCTTGGCCTCTTACTTTTCTCATTAAGTAAGAATGTTCATGGTTCGGTTTTCTACCAGACCAAAACAATTATTCTTGAAACCCTGTTTTGGCTTAACTGACTGGTTCAAATTGGTTTGGGTTAGACACCTATTTTGAGCCGAAATTTCCTTTTTTTTTTTATATCCGTGTGTCTGGGTCAGCTTGCACGCACCTCGACTAATTACGGGCCAACCACCTGATCCTACTACATTTGGTTGACAAGGTAACTTGTAGAATATTAAATCCTAGGTAGGTGCACACCATGGTTTAAACTCATTCTGGTTCGAGCCAAAATTTCTATTGAACATTCAAATATTAAAAGCTATTGAGAAAGAAACCTTCTCCTGACAATTATCAGGAAGAAGGTCCAACCCTACAGCAACATTAAAGCATGGCAAGCTGAGTGAAGATGCAATGTATGTGTAGCATTCCACCGTCAAACAGTAAATTTTACATTCTAAGTTGAGAGGATGTTGTACCTTTTCACTCTTGAGACGTACGATGTCTCCAGTAAGCGCAACCCGTGGTGGTAACTGCAGGATGAAAATGGACAAATATGTAGGATAGTTGCTAGAAGTTTTGAAGTGCTATAATTAGTGTCACAAGCTCCTTCCAGGAGCATGGTAACTTTGCAGATTGAAAGAAAGCAGTACCATTTAGGTACATATTGTCTCCTACAGCAGAGATACTTCAAAAGAAAATTACCGTTAATGCATCCCAATCTCACCTTTTCCAGCGATATGAACAAGTTAGCCAGTGGACCTGGGAATGGACTAGCCACGGCAAATGAACCACGCTCATCAATGATCGTATTCTGCAGGAAAACAGAACAATATATGTTTTTCTTATTTACTCATACTTTCCTACGCACTACGAAAACTTGTTTTATGCAAAATGTGGTTAAGATTTTAAAAATATTTCCAAAAGGACAAATTAAACAAAACAAGCATATGTATAAGTAATTTTTTTAGCTTAATTTTTAAAACAGAAAACTAAAGACAAAATCATGATCTAATAGGGCTTAGCTCTACATTTTCTATTTTGAGGGCAAAAGCACCACGATACTCTAGAGTGTGTACAAGGTGGGCACTTCAAATATCAAAATTTGAGCTGACATTTGAGGAAGGGAAGAACAGGGGAGTTAAGAAGAGGTGTAAGACATCCTCCTCGAATGCATAAATTATTCCAGCACTATGGATGATTTAGCCAAATCTCAGTTTCTCACATAGACAAAAAAATCTGTTAGTTACTCAACAAACCTATACAAACATCAAAACACCAGCGGGTAATTTGACATATAACAACACTAGACACGATAAGTCGATCTAAACTAAGTCAATAAATTAATTAAAATCAGTTAAACCAGGACCTCAGATTGAGGCTTTAAAGAACAACTTTGAGAATCCTGAAGCATACCACGTTGTGCAAATCCTTTTCAGGAACCCAAATGTATGGCCTTCCTTTCCTGATCATATACATAACTTTTGAGGTGTGAATGTCCTCCTTGCTAAGAAAAACACAATCAACCAAAAGAAATCAGCGAAGGCCATTTTGTTAATATGCAAACAAGAAACTGAAGTGACTGCAACAACACAGTGAAAAGAGAAGAAAACACGAGCGTGAGGAGAAATGGGTACCTTCCTTTGGCATCGGCTTTGATCGTATTGAGACTGCCAATCCAGTTGGAAGCAAGAATATTCTGAAACAAACATACAAAAAACACATTCAAAGTCAAAATACTAAAAACTAGCGAAGTACGAATCCAGAGATCAGTTTGCTGAATATTAAATTTTGTTATACTGATTTCAGAGGAAGATGGAAAGGGGGCGCACCTTACACCTCTGCGCAAATGTTAACAGCGTCGTCTTGCTGGTTTTCATCATATTTGCAGCGAAAAATATGCGAAATTTAACTCCAAGTGCTCGATTATAAGCAGCTTTCGAAGAACAGACGTGTCCGTGGTGCGCTCGCGAAGAAGGAAGCCGAAAATTGGAGTGCGGTTCCAAGGGTTCTGGGTTACGAATTTTGCCAATAATTTTTACTTTTAACTGGGTCAATAAATTTTAGTAGCTCAATATATATTTGTCTCGAAAATAAAAATAATAATAAAAGAAGAAGTTTAATCTCTTTTGTTTTTACCTTTTTTTACTGTGCATTTAGATTTCAACTAATTCTCAATTAATTCTTTTGGATCAACGATCGTAAAAATAAAAATAAAAATAAAAATAAAAACTCTTTTAGATCAACCAATCACTCACAATAATCATACTCTTTATAAATATAAAATTAGCTGAAAATAAATTTATATAGATTCTGAGTGAATTGATATAAACTTTGCCCTACTATGAGAAATTTGGAAAAAGGATTTGAAGCTTTCCTGTTTTAAATGATTTGACTTTTTCTTCCTATTTATCCTAGTGATTTAATTCACTAACTACTATGTGACCTAAATTTATCCTAATTAATTTTAACACCACTGATATACATGGTATAATTGAAAAATATTAAAAATATGAGATTAAATTGAAGCTTTTTTAATAACAATAGCAAATTTTAGATCATACCCTTATTTAATATCTATAATTAATTTATAACAGGTTCATTAATCCATTTTTCTCCCTTTTTTATTTCAAGGTCTAGATGCATTTAGGTTTTTTTTCTCTTTTTTTTTTTACCACAGTTTAGGTTTCTATTTAAGAACACGTTTTTACAAAATGCAAATCTACTTTGATGGGATTCGCATTTATTTTTTACTGACCAATTCAAGTGAGAGGTCAAATCTTAAACTACACATGATTTTCTACGTTCCTCTAAAAGAAAGGTTTAAAATCTCGCCATACTACCATGGTTGTCACTACAACTCTGAAACATCACTCCATTTGATCTTCTCTTGTCATTGTGCATAATCGATTGGAGGAGTTTACTGCCTGCTGTTATTCTTCCCAAGAGCGCTAATATGATTCCTTTTGTTGATGTGTGAGTTCATCTACAAAGTCCTCCAAGCGGAAAAAGGAAAAGAATTAATAGTCATAACTTATTGTGCTCTGTGGTCTCTTCATAATAAGCCACTCCCTTGTGTATACTCAAAATGCAATCACTCCCGATCTACTAGTATGGATCTTCTTATACGGGGTTCTTTGAGTAACATCCAAGCAGCTCAAACCATTTTTTTCGACTAATTCCTCATGCTCCGCTTTTTGTCGAGCTGTTTGCAGTTCTAGAAGGCACCTGCTTAGATGCCTGTCTTCTTAATTCCCCAAATAATTGTAAAATCAAATTCATTTGTTGCAATCAAGCTTATTTAGTTGGAGATTGAGTCACTTGGAGATGGAAATCATTGAGTTAACTACATAAGATTTAAAGCAAGCTACTTCAGCTCTTTCTCTTTACAATATGTTCCACATGAGCTCGATAACTTGGCAGACTCTTGTCAAATACAATTTGTGAACCTCTAACTCTCTTTCTTGATTTACCAATTTCCCTAATTGGTTTCAATGCCTTATTGAGATTAATATCTCCACTAATGTAGCCCAAGATGGGAGCAAGTGACATCTCACCTATAATAATTTTTCATCTTCTTTCAAAAAAAAAAAAAAAGAAAAAAAAATCAAATCTTCACCTTATATGGTTTGTAGTATTAGAAAAATTGTAATTTTGTGGATGCCATATATATATATAGCAATTATTTACAAAATATCTTGTGATTTCGTGAATGTAAATATTTATACACACGGGTCCTGGTGGTGAAAAAAAAAACATTATAAAGAAATTGGCGAGTAATTGCAGGAGGTTGTGAGTTCGATTCTCCACTCTTACATGTTATACTAAAAAAAACTCTCTTATGGAGAAAAATAAATATAGATATATTTTTGTCTAGAATATCATTTCATACAAATTATTGGAACACCTATAATCTATCTATTCTAAAATTTCAAACTTTTTCTAAACAACTGCTAATTTTTTAATGGTAAATCTACCGGTTGATAAGAACTTACTTTGTATCTAATTTCGAGCACACTCAATTGCTTATCAAATTAGCACATGTATTCGTGATGACATCATGGAATGATGACCTAAAGCTACATAAGGATTTTTTTTTTCTTTTTTGAAAAGGAATGTGAAGGCCTAATTCTTTTTAACAACCTTCTTCTATACTCCAACTGAATTTTCAAAAATTCCCAAAATACCTTGAACACATCTCTTTTGACGGTTTAAAGCTTTTCTCCATAGCCAAATTAAAGAATCAACTAAAAATGACGTACAAAATTTAATTTCCCCCATGTTAATTGAACTAAAAAAAATATACACAAATTCTAATTTAACTATGAGACAAGTATCATCAAAATAAATTTTAAATTAGTTGAAATTATCAAATCTATAATTCATTTATATCGATATTTCAAACCTGAACATAGCTAAACAGAAATATACTAAGAGGGATCACTTACCTTTTTTATGTTTTATTGAAAAAAAAAATCAGACATTTCAGTTTAACCAAGCTTAATGTTTAAATTACATATAAAAATGAGAATTTTTATAAATATTTAAATATGGAAGTGAAGGTCAAATAAAATACCAAAGAGGCCAAGAACATCGCAGTGGCGACGCGGTGAAACCAGGAGTCTTTCAGTCACCTGGAATTGAAAGGCGTCGCAATGGATTCAGAGTCGAATCTGTCTGAAGAATCGCCCACTTCTTCTTCTTCTTCTGGTTTCGATAGAGATCGTCATGTGATATTCTTGGAGATGATGTACCAGTTGTTGCCCAGTGAGTATCAAACGCAAGAGATTAATCATCTTACACTTGCTTACTTTGTGATCTCCGGCCTCGACCTCCTTGGCTCCTTGGATCATGTGGGTGCAATTTTCGATTTCACTTTTTCTTGCGCTTTTTTGGAGCTGAATTCACATTGAACTAGAGATTTGTGTTGTAACTG
>NW_019104493.1:1927549-2037789 GCF_001995035.1 Momordica charantia
TGTTCGAGTTCTTGTTTCAAGTTGCTGTGTCTACTTCTTTGTGGATCGATACAACTCTCAATTCTATGAAGGAAATGAGTTCTGATTCAATTAGCTGTGAAACTCTTACATTGATGACAATATTCTTGCTCTTTTCTTGTGTTGTTTATGCACCTTTTCCACAGCTAAGCTCCACCATAACCCAAATCTTGCGATGTATTGATTATTTCCATAACCACCTTATCATGTTAAAATGCTGAAACTTATTTCTAGAGAAATAACATTAGATGTTTGAAATTATTCAGGTGGACAAGGATAAAATTGCAAGTTGGGTCTTGTCCTTTCAAGCACTTCCTACAAACAAGGCTGAAAAAACCAACGGTATGAACTTCGTAAGAAATTTGGTGTCACATGATTGCTTCTAAATAGTCATTTGAGTTACTTGTATTCAGTACTTTCACTCTGATATGTGAAATTTCTTATGGATACAAGGTTTTCAAACTGGCCTATGTTTATGAATTATTTTTGCTTCAAAGTTTAAACAGACTACAGAGAAAGTGCAAAATTTACATGGAGAAAGTGCCTGGTAATTAGCTTTTGGTTTGTTGCAGGAAAATTTTATGGATTCTGCGGATCAAGAAGTTCTCAGTTCCCTCCAGATGAGGATGGGGTATGATAAACACATAATGCACGAAGCTACCTATTAGACCTTTGGAGATAGCATATTAGTGTTTATGATTTTTGTTTCCTTATGGCACCCAATATCTGCTCTCACTGTTGGCACATACGTTAGTGCAGTGAAAATGAGAGCCGTAGTTCATTTTAATCCTTTTTAATAATAGTTTATATCTCCTTATAGGTTTTACTGCACAACGGTAGTCACTTGGCAAGCTCGTACTGTGCCCTTGCAATACTGAAGATAATTGGTTATGATTTCTCCAATATTGACTCTGAATCGATTGCAATCTCAATGAGAAACCTTCAACAATCTGATGGGAGGTATTTTTTACAGCTTTTATGTTTATTTATTAGTTCTTTTTTTTTTCTTTTTTTGATACAACATGTGGGAGTGGGGGTTCAAACTCATGACCTCTTGATCAGAGATAGGTGCCTTAACCACTTGAGTTATGCTCGGTTTGACGTTTATTTATTAGTTCTTAAAATGTATTTTCATTGTATCTTTGTGCCCAACTGGTAATTGATTGACACCATTCAAGCATATTCATTATTTAAGTAGATACTACTTTATGACGAAGGTTGGCATATATTTAACACTTAGTTTTGAAGTGGAAACATAAGGTGTATATACACTACTACAATTGAATGTTTCGGTGAACCCTCTAAAGTTACATGCTTTCTTGTGGAAATTAGGCTGTAACATGATATTTTTTTTATCTTAGGCCCAAATCCACCATTTATCATTTAAATGCTGCCAAATTCTCTGCATTTTTTTCCTTGTATAATGAAACTAAAACCGACCTTCTTTGGCCCAAATGTTCATCCTTACAGCATCATGCCTATCGATACCGGAGCAGAGGCTGACCTTCGGTTCATCTATTGCGCTGGTAATTGAAAGCTATTTATGGCTTTAATCTTAAACTATGCGAACATAAGTAGAATATATTTACGATGCCATTAAGCAATTACTCAGCTGCCATCTGCTATATGCTTGGGAATTGGACCGGAATGGACAGGCAGAAATCTAAAGCCTACATATTGAACTGCCAGGTCCACAATCTTGTCTTTTGTGTGTTTATTGAGTTGTCCTCCTGTAGCAAATAACGATCATCTTGACTTTTTTGTAATGACTTTCTTGTAGTCATATGATGGTGGCTTTGGGTTAACTCCTGGTTCAGAATCTCACGGTGAGATTAATGATACTATTAATTGACAAATCTTCTAGCTGTCTTGTCTACTTTTTTTTATTGTAGGATCTATTATAATTTCACGTTCTGTCCATTTAATTTCCATCAAGTTGATCATCATTTATGGATGATTGGGTTTAGTGACACAGGCGGTGGAACGTATTGTGCTATTGCATCTCTCCGTTTGATGGGTTTCATTGAAGATGATCTTCTCTCCAGAGATCATCCTTCTTCCATAATAAACGTCCCGTTGTTGCTGGAGTGGTGTTTGCAGGTTCATTTTCATCATCCTACCATAAAAGAGTTCTCCATACCTTCGGCATTGTAATGCTTAGAAATTTTGACTTCCACTAGTATATAAATTGGAAGCAGATAAATGTTTATGAAAAATAGTCTTTCTTCCTTTGATTTTTCCAAAATCAGTTGCTTTCTCATTTCAACGTGTTTATCAAATTATTCATCTAAGAGTTACCTAAATATTCTTGTATTCGGATTGTAGAAACAGGCAGCTGATGGAGGATTTCAGGGTCGACCTAACAAGCCTGCTGACACTTGTTATGCATTTTGGTAAGGAAAAAATAGATGTGTGGTCATTATTGTAGGACCATATGGGATTTAGCTCTTGACGAAGTCGTAATGTGTTAGGATTGGATCTACCTTGAGGATTTTAGGGGGCCTTCATTTCATTAACAAGAAGGCTTTGAAGGGATTTCTGTTGACGTGCCAGTCTAAGGTATTATCGCTTCTCTTTACGTTCGGTTTGCTTTCATTCATAAGACGGAAAATTCAAGATTTCCCCGCATGATAAATCATGCAAGAACAGTTCTAAAACAGATATCAAAACTGTGATGCCTAGTCCCGACTTCCGAACCTAATTGTAGGGGTTATGCACTTCAATATGATTTTCAATGTTAAACTTTTTGCTGTGATCTTCCTTGACAGTATGGTGGTTTCAGTAAGTTTCCGATGGAGTTTCCCGATTTGTACCACTCCTACTATGGATTTACTGCATTTAGCCTCTTGGAAGAACCGAATGTCAAGCCTTTGTTTGTCGAACTCGGAATAAGAGATGCTGCTGCCTGGAGAATCTGATGCGAAAGTGCTTGTTCGATATGGTGTGGATTATTTTCACTGCTATACCAAATTGGGTATCATATATTTCTCCCTTTCTAAATCTTTAACTTAGCCTGCATAACTTATCACAAAGAAACGTAGGGTTTGATCTTTGCTGTTCATAAGTCCAGATGGAGCTTCATTAAACTCTTGTTTGTATACTTTCTAAAATGCCTTCCATCCCTTCTGATTGTAATGTAATATTTAAAGTTTTTAAACACAAGATCTGGTTTTGATGCTCTGTTTATTTAAGTCGAGTAAACAAATATATGTTTTCACAGCAACTTATCAATATCAACAACAATCTGTTTATGGGCATGGTTCATGAGCAGACTCATGCTTTACCTCTGATGAAGGGGTACTCAGTTCCACTATAAAGTTATTTGTAATCTATAGAGCAAGAGGCTATTGGAGGGGAGGACAAAGGAAATGCCCAAAGCCCAAATATTGTCGGTTTTTCCTAATATTTTGAAGTTTAAAGAAACGTAGTTTATCAACAATTTAGACCCTAAATTTTAGTTTGTAATAATTTTATCTCTACACTTTCAAATTGTTTACAATTTAATCTATGTTCATAGGTAACAATTTAGTTTCTATAGTTTAAAATTTGCAATAATTTAACCCTTAATATGAAAAACATCATCAAATTTAAATGTGAATTTTTATTATATAATAATTCATTTACAAATACATTTTGTTCTTCATAGTATCAAATCTTAACAATATTTTTCATATAAGAATTAAATTGTTACAAATTTTGAACTGCAAAGATTAAATTGTTACGTATTGAAGTTTACAGACTAAATTGTTATAAATTTATTTAAAAATAAAAGGATTAAATCGTTACAAACTAAAATTTAAAAAGATTAAATCATTACAAATTAAAATTCAAAAATTAAAAAAAAATTATTAAAACTGCAAGCCCAGCAAAAAGGACGTTGAAGTCACTCACTTTTTTCAAAAGGTGAGGTTGAATTCACCAATAAAGAAATGGTACAGAACCATGTTGAAGTTCAATCAGTCAGTTCATTTGATTTGATAACCATTTTGGTTCTTTTTAACTTTTATATTTGTTATCGGTGTACCAAAATAGGATTTATTACTTCTATTAAAAATTTAAGTTCTCTTTTTTTATCCTTAAATTTTGTTTCTTCGCTTTTTAATTTTTTAAATGTCTTCAAATATCTTGCCACGTTACCCATCATCTTATGAATCTTATATGTTAATTAAAAAAAAAAGACGGGCCTTTACTTGATATTTTTTTTAAAAAAATTATTGATAAGGATTAAAACAATTTTTATGTAAATTTTAGGGAGTAAACATAATTCTAAAAGTTAAAGCATCAAATGGAGATAAAGCCAGCAATAGGAAGCTAGCAAGAATATATTATTCACAACCTCCTGCTTTAAAATAAATGTTGAGCACGATCGATAGTTCAATCTCTTATCCTTATAATTATTGAATTAATAAAAAAACATCCTACTTTATTTTTAGAATCATGAATGGTTGGTTCTTTTTACTCTTATAACATTTGTGTGACCGAGTAAGCTCACACCAACCTCATTAGCTCACATGAGACAATATCTCGACCTTACAGAATTTGAAACCTCAACGCATGAGATTCACGACTATTATTCTTACCATTGGTCAATTGGAACAATTCTAAAAGTGATGTTATTCAATATGAAATGAAACCAATTAATTACGAAATAACAGTAAGATTATTACCCTCCATGATGTGAAGTGGGAGAGATTTGTACTGTTGAAATATTTTGGAGGGCATRGAGCAAATACAAATATTATGAGTACATGTGCCACTAAAGTTCAAGAGTCATGATTCAGCTTTAAAAATATGGGAAACACAGGCAAAAGGCAATGCCTGTGATGATTCTTCAAGGTGGGGGCAGGGCAGCAAGCAACCTATTCCGACAATACATTTTCACGGGCAATTTCCTCCCTTTGTCGTTTTAAGGAAAAAAAAAAAAAGAGAAAGGCAAAAGCATCTAAAACCTGTCCTGTCCTTCTCTTCTCCACCTTTGTCTCTTTCTTCTCAGTGGTACTTTTGCAAGCCACGTACTGCTAAATGCCTAAAACCCTTTGCCAGTTCATCGAAAGATAAAAAAGGTGAGGAGGGAAAGTCTAGTCTTTTGATACCATAATTTTGGTATGGTGGGAGATATAGTTATGCTATGGAAGAATACAACTTTATTTTTCACTCTTTGCATTATGTTCATGACCCACCAATACAACTTCATTTTTCGACTCTTTGCATTATGTTCATGACCCACCACTTCGTTCATCCCGGGCTAGCTCAACGAGATCACAAAAGTTCTAATTTAGGAAAAGTAACAGGGATTTCTGGGTTTTAATCCTAATTGATCAGTCGACCTAATCTACTAATCTGTTCTAACAATTGATGACTTTCTAGAATTTTTGGGTTTTAATCCTATCTGATCAGCGACCTGGTCTACAAATCTATTCTGACTATTGATGACTCCCTAGAATTTCAGGAGGAGTAGGCATGGTAGCTCTTTCTATTTCTGAGGTATACTGACATGTTGAGAAGCTTGACTACAGGAAAACTTGAGGATATTTTCGAACTAGGTAGAAATTATGTTTTCTATTATGGTTATGTAGCATGGATTTGTTCAAATGTGATGGAGATAGAAAAAACAAGGGAAAGGGGAGAGGAGGAAGATGAAAGATACAGCAGAAGATCATTGCCTTCAAAAAGGGATTTTACAGAGCTCTTTTTACTCCAAGTTTCAGTATTACCATCAGCCACAAGAAGACTTTCAGGTAGACAAGCTTAAGAGACATGGAGATTGAATAAAACAAATATCCCACAAGTCATCCATCCACTTGCATCAGGCCCACCTCCCATTTCCCAACATCATTTTCTAGAGAATGCTGCCCTTCAAATTTAAGTCGAAAAAGGTAATTGCAAATGCAGCAGATTAGCCTACAAATTCCCACCCTTAAAACACTTCAAAAGCAACAACTTTAACCCAACACAAAGAAGAGGATTAAGATTAAAATTAAAATTTAAAACCCATTTCGACTTTGGTGAAGTGAATCAATCCTAATGGTTAGATTGGTTCTTGTTGACTGATGAACTGAAGGTTGATGGTGAAGATGGCAAGGGAAGTACCTGTGAAGAAGAACTTGAATGATGATACTGTTGTGTACAGGGATGATGGTGATTCAGCTCCCCTTCTTTGCTCCTGTCAACAACAATTGTAATATAAGATTTCTCCTCCTCATCTTTAAGTAACTTCTGCATTGAAGCTCTAGTTCTTGTATCTTCAACAGACTCGCTTGTATTATGAACACCTTTCTCAGCTGCTGCTTCCATAAGTTTCCTCTTGAGTTTCTCCTCTGCTTCCTGTAAAAACTTGAATTTTGGAGGAGGAGATGACCTCAACTTGTTGAACTCTGCATCTGATACTGATTCAAAGAGAGGGTTGAATCCATGGGGCTTATATGAGTCCGCAGGAGTGAGAGGAGGTGTGAAAAGGGTTGGAGAAGCTAATGGTGTCATATATGGAGTTTCCACAGTAAGAAGCAGATCACTCAAGCTCCTACTTCTTGATTCTTTTCCATTCTTATCTATTCTGGACTTCCCATCTTCAGACTCTAAATCTTCCTTGGTTTCTTCTATTATGGTGAAGAGAAATCTTGGTGGGCCTGACAGGGTTTGGAGCCTCATAAACTCTGTCTCTATGCCATCTTCTCCAAATGGTTTCAGCAAGAAATCATTATTTGGGTGCAAATTGAACTGTGCTTCTGGGCCATGGATCATTGTTTCTGTGAATCGTACTGATGAACTTAGATCTTGAGGATTTAGAGCTGAGTGCCTTAAAGAAGATGACCTTTTCCAACAAAACATGTAAAATAGCTCTCTGGCTGGGCTGCTGTAGTCATTTTCTACATCTCTGTCTGTAAACCTCTTCTTCCACCATAACAGATAATAAAGCTCAGCAACAAGAGCCAAGAAAAGGCAACCAAAGATTACACTCAAACCAAGTCCTACACTACTCAGAGATTTCATCCTCCTCACAATTACATCAGCTATCAAACTTTCTAAGTACTTCTATTCTATCCTTGACACAACGCAAACAGAAATTCCCATTTCACAAAGGCAGAACCAAACCAATAACCTTCAAATAATTCCTTGAGGGAAATATTTCTTTCACATGAAAAGTAAGTGAAGGAAAGCTTACAGTCGAGCTCCAAAAAAAAGTAGCCTCAAATCTTCCCAGTTCCCAGGATGTAGTTCAGCAGAAATTAAGCATATGATGAGTTTTGACCACAACTAACATGAAACGCAGTGCTGCATCATCAGAAAAAGAAAGCTTCAAGATTATCCAACTTTTTATGCCAATGACAGAAACTCCCACTACATTAAAATAAAACCCCACCTTTTTCTCTGAGAATCACACACTTCAATCATGAAAAATGATTACGAGCTTTTTTTTTTTTCCTTTTGAACCGAGAATCTATTAGACATACCCACCATTCTTCTGCTGAGAATATCATGGCTTGGGCTGAAGAAATACAACTTTCACATTCTAAAACCCCACTACCCCAAAAAGGGAGAATTGGTACAGGGAGTGAAAGATTCCGCAAACTGTAAAACCACTATTAAGTCTGTTTAAGCTGGAGAAAATGAAAAACAAGGAGCTGGAAAAGGAAAAATCACAGGCGTATAGCAACAGGGTCGGCAAATGCCGCAGTTGTTTATGGCTAGGGGGATGCGGATGCGGCCTTCGAGGGACGCTCACATGGGACCAGAAACAAATGGAATTTGCTCTGCTGTTCAATTTATTACACAATTTCATTTCTCTGGGAATACAACTACAGAAGCCCGCGCTTCTTTCCACTTAATGGGCTTTAAGCTGGATATGTTTGGCCCATTCCAGCCCACTATTTACATTTTCTGGATTCTTGAAACATTCAATAAACCAGCTTAAATAATCGACATAGATGATCTATTTAAAAATCATAATTACATAAATGATTGAAAGGTATAAAATTTACATTTTATCATGAAACAATAATTCATCACACAAATTACTAGTATATCATTTTAAGAATCCATCTCAATATTAAATAATTATTAAAATCTAGAATTGGTAAATTAGGAGGTCAAATGTGCTAATGATATTTTCTAAAATAAAAAATTCTCAAAACTCCAACAACCATCCATTTTCGAAATCCACCCTTTCTTCTTCCTCCGACCATCCGTTTTTCTTCGTCTGACCCTCCGTTCTTCTTCTTCGACCGTTTGTCGCCGTCTGCCTTCCTCTCTGGCCGACTCTGTTTTTCTCTGTCGCAAGAGCATTTCGTCTGCGTTTATCCCCTTTGAAAGGAGGTTTCTGTCGGTTCTTCTTCTCTGGTCGTTTCTGCCTGCCTTCGTCTCCGACCGACGTCTTCCTGCCTTCATCTTCGACCGCCTCCATTTTTCTCGGTCACCAGAACAGTTCATTTCCCGATTGAAAGGTTTGCATTCCAACGATTGTTTTCAATTTCTGATTTCGTGTGAAATATTGTATATATGAGGATATATATTATAGTGATTTGATTATGATATATTTTATAACTCAACTTGTATATATGCGGATATGCAGATATATGATTTTGAATGTATATATGCGGATATATAAGTGGATATATACTGTGATTTTTAATATATTTTTTGAATATGCAGATATATTTTATTGAGACTTTTATGTGATTTTGAATTGTCCTTGGAGATTAAGCAAAGTGTGGGAGTAAATTAAGAAAAAATCAATCTTTTTTAAGGAGTAAATTAAGGTTTCGAGGGAGTGAATTGAGAGATTTGTGTTGAAAAATAGTATGGGGCCCACAATAATTAAAGAATTATGATAATAATTATGAAATTAAATCTTTTAAATTAAAAAAAACAAATAACTATAATCAATGTAAATGCAAGGGTAAAATTGGAATTAGAATAAAATCCTACCAATAGAAATCTAAAAGTGTAAAATTGGAAAATTTTAGATATTCCTGTAAATAAATTTCTAAAACAGTTATCCGAAGACATTATCTCTATTTTATATGAAATGATTTAGAGTATCTCAAGTATATGTTAAATGCACTATGTAATAAAGTTATATATTATATAATCTAACAATTTTAGTATATGTATATATTATATAATTTATTAGACAAGTATATATTCATGTACGTTAAATTAAAATAAATAGCCATTGAAAAAATTAACAGGTCTTCGAAAAAGGAAATTAACCCGCCGAAAAGGACTGCATTTCACAATTGGGCTTTCTAAGTAACCCGGAAACATCTTAGCCCAATTTGGAGCCCACTGTTGCATCATATAGCGAGCACAACATATCAGTGATATCACCATCAATTTCTTCGACCTGACATGACCATGTAATTATTATTATTTTGGCATCAATTGATTTATTAGAATAAATTAATTTTAGTTGCGTCTGTAATTCTTTTAGAATATTAATTGGATGTTCCGTGCTACAACTTCAAATGGAAATGACTTAACAACTATACTCATATCGACAATTTGTTGATTTATTAATCAATTAAATTAACTTCCCAACTCTAGTGAGTTGTCAAACTGAAAAAAAAACTAGTATAATTGATATTAATAATTTATTTATTAGTATTTCAAACATAATATTTTATAAATATGTTGGTAAAACATAAAAATATGAATTAATTAATTAATTAGAGATTAAAGATAAGATAGCTCTCCCACCATCCTCACATCCTTGAGCTTGAATAGCTTTCAAACTCATCTTCTTAGAAGAAAAGAAAGTGTTTTTTCATGGCATCGTCACGCTTTGGAACTTGAAGATTGTTCACCCCTCCAGAAGCTGAGCTTGTTTTTGGTGATTACTATTAAGACAAGCCACGTGAACATGGTACTTTCCACATCTCGACATGTAGGACCATCCATTGTCACCGTGGGCGCCGCCATTAATGCTCTTATGGTTACACGACAAGCACTTCCCTCGAACTTTGTTGTGGAGATTGAAGTCCATGTCTCCGATTTTGTGCTGTTTGTTGAGGCTTATGCAGCAAGGGTGGAGGTCCAAGTCCTTATTCTGGCAGTGGTACACAAAGCCGCTGATGGGCTGCATGCAAGCGTCGCAAATCCTTTTGCAATTCAAATTCTTCGAATCCTTCGGTTGGCTTAGGAAGAATTTGAAGGTGGAATTGGGGAAGAATTCATGGGAAATTGGCGAGGTTTGTGGAAACATGCACTCTTTGTGAAGATAAAAATTGCATTCTGATTCTGGGCATTGGTATCGTGGCCCGCACCCTGTTTCATTGCATCCATTGCAAGTGTAAGCTTCTTGGGACTCCTCCAGCTCTAGTTCATGGGAATGGAACCTCATCGCCATTTCTTTCTATTGCCTAGCTTCAAGAGAAAAACAAAGATATAATAGAAAAGAGATTCATAATATAGTAAGAAATTAAAAATTAAGGAAGACAACAAACAAAGCATGTATGATTCAATTAATATTTTTAATAAATTGTATAATAAAATCGTGGTTGAGTGAGATAAATTAATGCACCATCAAATATTGTGAAATTAATTCTATTACATAAATGGTACGATTCTTACCATAAATGAGATAAATGAAAAATGTGCATCCATTAGGACTCTCCAGCACAATTTCTGACAACTTTAGGCCATTGGGTTCTTTTTATTAAATAGACATTTCACAAATATCTATATTAGTCATTTTTTTCTAGATATAACCATATTCCTATTCTTTTAAGATTATCTTCTTTCCAAATTACTCCTCCATTTTATAATGTTGATTTTATTTTCTTTGTTCCTTAATGGATTAATTTTTTTTTTTCCGACTGTGGATTAATTTTAAGATAAATTGGACAAACTACTTAGTTGTATCTATAGTTTTAAAAATCTAGCAATATTTCGACATATTGACCTGTGAATCCCTTCGATATAACTATTTGGTCCATATTTTATTTTGGTTTTTAAATATCTTGAATTTAAAAAGCCATAATTATCTAAACCCTGGATCTAGAAAATAATATTTAATTTTTATTCATCTTTTTATACACAAGACACAGTAGAGTAATATTTATAGAACAGTACTAAAGTAAAAATTAATTACCACTTATTCAAGAGTGATTTTTTTTTCCCAATATTTTGAGGCAACAGATTAGATTACGAACTTGAAAAAAAAAATGATTGAGTTGCGCCATACCTATGAAAGAGTATTTGATAGAAAATAACAACCTAAAGACTTGCATTAGTTTTGTAAAGGTTGAATTTGTAGTGTGGTGGAGCTTAATTGACTCTTTTGCTCCTAATAAAAGAGATCAATTTTGCATGGAAACCAGGATAAGGTACTTCGTTTAGGAAATTATCATAATTCAATTAAAATATAACTTTTCTAGGTAATTAAACATTTGAGGAAACAGATAAAATGGACAAAAGACGTAATTGGCTCATGCTCGGCAATAGTTTTTTTTTTTTTTCTTTTTTGTATCCATATTTAAAATCTCCTCTTGAGATGAATGAAATCAATGTGTAATTGGTAAATAAAAATATTACAATTATCCTAAAGATATAATTACAATAAACTAAATCACGTAGTAACCCTACTATTCTTCCTATTTGATTTTAAATAGCTAGAATCAATCTGCCCTCTCCCCTCACTCCTCACACAGCTGCTGATCTTCCTTCCCTTTGAATCCAAAATTTGTTCATCTGTTTTTGTGTTGGTTTTGAAAATGGAGAACAAGGAGGATGATATTGAAGAAATTCTGAAGAGAAGAAGGGCGGAAATTGAAAAAATGGAGATAGATAGCGAAGAAAAGGAACGTTTGTTGGTTAACTTGGGCGTGGCTAGAGCAGTGATTCAGGACTCGATGAGGTGGCACCATAGAGCTGAGGTGGCGGAAGCTGATCAGGAAAAGAAATCATAGGATCTCGTAAAATTATTTGAATTAAATAAATTAAAAGTCTTATCAATCATAAATATTTGTATTTATATCAATATTGTCTCACACTTCAAATGTGTGTTCTTTTTTTTTTTCTGGAAAATTCTACATGTTTATCAATATTTCCACTAAATTAGTACGAAATTTCTAGCGCAGAGGAACAATCCCACACCTATTCCATGCAAAAAAAATTGTTAATCACTTTGGAACAGTTTTCTATTGTCATCAACATATACAAGAAACATAAGAGTAACATCGTCACCCGAATAAATAAATAAAGATGAGTCAGCTTGAGAATTGAGGAAACCAACCGAGTAGATAGCTCTGAAGCTCATTATATACCAAGCACGAGGTGCCTGCTTAAAGTGATAGAGTGTCTTATTAAAACTTGGTGGTTGGGACATGAAAACATCCTCTCCAAGAGTCCATGAAGAAAATCATTGTTAACGTCAAGCTGCTGAAGTGACCAATTATTGTGCAACGCCAAATAAATAATTACGCAAACTGTATCTATCATGATAATCTAATCCAGCACCATAGGATTACAGGAGTTATTTGGAAAAGGTACCGAAATTAAAGGGGACGAAGAATTTTTATGAGGTGAGACACATAAATTGATAGGAGAGACACATAAGTTGTCCTTTAAGATTTACCTTCCACGTAAGAAAATAAAGTGTGTGGACATGACATCCTCACACCTTAGAACTGGAAAATATTTCAACTTCTCTAGAAGCAGAACTCGTTTTAATGACATATTGAGATAAGACGCGTGAACATGGTACTTTCTGCACCTCCACATGCAAGACCATCCATTATCGTCATGTCTACCTTTGTTGATGCTCTCATGGTTGCACCACAAGAACTTCCTTCAAACTTTGTTGTGGAGATTGAACAACATATCTCCGATTTTGCGTTCTTTGTTGAGGTCTAAGCAAGCAAGAATGGAGGTCCAAGTCCTTATTCTTGGACAAGACATGCCAGTGTCACAAATCCTTCCATGACAGGCCTTAATTTTGTGGGCTTATGAAGAATTTGAAGTTGGAATTGGGGAAGAATTGTGGGAAATAAAATGTTCTAATAACATATTCACATGTTTAAATATGCTAATTAAAAGTCAAACTAGGTAATGAAGGGAAGAAGTATCATTCGTGTACTAAAAAAATTCCCTTTTGTTATCCATTGTGAAATTTCATTCATTTTTGCCTCCAAGGTACGGTATTGATTCACAAAAAGAAAAAAAATGAAAAATATAAACTATAATTGATAACCTGTGAGAAAATTCAAAAAAGAAAAAGTCAACTTAAACTAGACCCAACAAGTATATATAATTTATTTTAGAGTATTATTTTCGGAAAGTTAGAGATAACTGTATTTAGCAAGCATGATTTTGATATACATGATGTTTAGATTAGTTATCGGGATTATGGTAATGTAACAAAAGTTAGAATACGTGTACACTTATGTTAAAGATCACGGTCAATCAATATGTAGTAAGTTAATTAGTTGTTTGATTATTATTATAATAGTTAATTAATATTTAGATATAAATTTAGAACATCTTTTCTGTAACTATTATTAAATTTAATAATTAAAAAGAGAATGTTTCTGTGACTATTCGTAAATTAAGCAAAACATTTTTTCTACAGCTAAGACCTTACACCTGCGATGGCGGTAAGGAGGGTTCTTTGGAGCGCGTATTAGCAGTGTTTACGTGGCGGTAAGGAAGGTTCTTTGGAGAGTGTATTAGCAGCGTATCAGTAGTGTTTACGTGGCCTCCTATTGGATTATATATATCTACACTTCATCTTCACAAAACTCATCTCTTCTTCCTGCTATCTCCACAAATCTCCTCTGCTCTCTCAAATCTCTTTCTTCTCTGCTCTTCCTTAATTCCCCTGCAACCCGAAATTGTTTTTTTTTCTTTGGCAGGTAACACACACAGAAATGGCAACTGGAGACCGTAATTCAAGCCACCCGGAGCATTTAATGGAGTCGAAGGAGTACAACAAACCATACACCTGCAATGGTTGTAAGGAACTTGGCTTTGGGTTTCGATACCGATGTGAAAAATGCGATTTTGATCTCCACCAACTGTGCATGTTTCCTGATACCTCACTATTTGCCCATGAATTCTTCCCCGGTTCCACCTTCGAGTTCCTCACAACTCCAACCAAACGGCGGCAGTGTGACGCTTGCGGAATGAACGTGAATGGCTTCGTCTACCACTGCAAGAAAGACGACCTGAACCTCCACCCCTGTTGCGGACACCTCAAGGAAAAACTCCATATCAAATTAGATGATGACAAAGACGAAGAAATGGTTCTCAATCTCAACAAGGAAATGCGAGGGAAGTGCACGTGGTGCAAGGACGACCATGGTAATGGATGGTCATACATGTCCGAGTGCGGGAAGCATCATATTCATGTGGCTTGTGTCACCCAAACTGTTTTAGAGAAATGGAAACGGAGGGAAGACAGCACCAAAGACCATGACAGCCGACAACTGCCCCATAACTAAACTCTCCTTGATTTTAGTTATCTTCCATGGAAAAAAAGCATTACTTCAAAAGGGGCAAAAAAACAAAAAAATAAAAACAAAAATGAATAAGAGAATCAATCTTCTTTAGGTGAAGGGCGGTACAGAGTTGGATGTAGGATGTAATAGATTTATTCCTATTTAAACTGATTTTAAACATTATATATATTGAAAGTCAAGAGGTCTATTAGGACATGGATTGTTAGCTTGGTAGTTAGATAAATTAGGAGATATACAGTTTTCTGTTGTGTACGTTAGATATATAGTTGTCTAACTTTGTTATCTTGCGTATATACACCTTTCTGAGCATGTAAATAAGATGAGAAATATCAGTTTTCTTCTCCATTTTTCCTTCTAATAAGTTCAAAATTATTGTAAAATCAGAGTTGGTTCTGGTTCTTGATACAAACTATTAAGGATAAACCAACCCCACAAATTAAATGACTTCATTGCATTATACTAAAGGACAGGACTTTGCAAACAAGAAGAGAAATCGTGAAATTGCTAGTGTTGAGAAATTTCATTTGAATTAATATGGCATTTGAATGGAGGAAAATACCTGAAACTTATTACCTTCAATTTGATTATATATTATATAGCCACGCCTGTCAGCTACCCCTCCTCAAAATCTTCTTCTGTTCTCTTCCTGCCATCTCAAATATGGTGTAGTACCTAAAAATTAAAATTATGCTTTTGTAAAATATGAACATTGTCCAACCAATTAAAAGAAGTCGTAATGAAAGTAGAATCGCCAGAGCAGAGCAACTGCACAAGACCATGGAACCCTAAATCGAAGAAAGCTGAAGAGAAATCACAATCAGATGGACATTGAGGTTTGATCTTGAAATAATTGAAATCGGAGTGGAGTTACCTGACCTCATCGTGCAGAACAGAAAATCAATCGAGGTTAAATTAAACTCCCATTGGCAGACCACCATCAACGGCGACAGCAGCGGCACTTTCAATTTCCGCCGGCGAAGGAGAGACGAGAGGTGGGAGCCAATAATTGAGTCGTTGAAATGCGTCTGAGAACTGAGAAGGGAGGGAAGGGTCGATTTTATGGGTTTTAATTTGTTCTAATACATGACTCAGATCACCTCCTTTTTTTTCTCTCTCTTTTTGATTTTTTACAAATAAAAGTAGTATTTCGTTCGTTCTTAGGGGCAGGGCAATTTCATTATTTTGTTTGAAATAAGAGAGTCGAAATTTCATTTGAGGCCATTAGAAATTGAATATGGATGTGATGGGGTAACCAAGTAGGTTGTGATGGAAGGATTTATCCAAAACTAGTTAATTAGCTCTAATAAATTATTACTTCCCATTAAGAAAAGTGGTTTGATAATAATCATTCTCGATATTTTTTTTTCCAATGAGGGTGGTTTGTCTTTTCTTGGTACAACAGGTAGGGTATGAGTTCAAATTCACAATTTGATATACTTTGGTTCAAAGTCATTTGTCTTTTTTTTTTTCTTCTCTCGGTAGATTCTTATCAAAAACTTCAATAATTCCTTTCGCATTATGCAATTCTCCGGTAGGAAAATCACAATGCCAAATAAATTTTACATAGTAGGAAACTAATTATGATAGGCCGATCAATAATCTTAAAAATAATTTCCACGGCTTATGAAATAAATTATTTATAAGAAATTATATGGTTTATAATACAATTTACATCACATAGATAGTAATCTAATGTGTAAAGTGGTGTCCACGCTAAGAATTGACATACTACATAAAAAAAGCAACCAAATGAAGAAAATAAAATAAAATCATAAAAGGAAAGATAACGAGATACGGAAGAGAGCGTTACTTCATAAAAGTTATATTACATACTTAATTTAAAAATATACTAAAAATAACTTTTTCTTTTAATAAAACGTGGTAATGTATAGAATGTTATGGAATTTGTCAAATCGATGATAGCTCAACATAGCTAATGGTATTGGAGTAACTTTTCCAATTTTGATAGCGGATTCTACATTTATTTATGTTAATTATTGTATTTAACCATTTATAAAATAGAATTAATTACACAATAATAATTAATGGTGCATTTATTTATGTGAACCATGATTTAGCATGAATTTATTATGAAAATATTTGATTAACTAAAAAAATCAAGCCATGCACGTATTAATTGAATTATTTCTATATCATGCTCTCTATTATATTCTTGTATGCTCCCCTCCAATCTTCTCAAATTAAATCTATTCTCTCATCTTCCTCCCCTGAGACCAAAAATAGTTCTTCTGTTGTTATTTTTGAAGGGCAACACAAAGAAATGACTACGGAGTTGTGTAATGTGAAACACTCGTATGATGATCAGATATGGTCCGAGGATTCTTACATTTGTTGTGGCTGCAAGGAAATAGGCTACGGGCGACGATTCAAATGCGAAAACTGTAACTTTATTCTACACGAAGCTTGCATGTTTCCACAAAAAACTTCCCACGAATTCTTCCCCAATTCGACCTTCGAATTCTTCAATACCCCACCAAATTCCCATAGAAGGACTTGCGAGGCTTGCACAATGCCCATCAACGGCTTTGTGTACCACTGCCAAAATCAAAACTTGAACCTCCACCCAAATTGTATGGAGCTCAAGAAACATTACAAAGTCAGAGACGACGACAACAAGGTTGTGTACTTTAACCTTGACAAGAAAGTCCGAGGGAAGTGCACGTGGTGCAAGAAGAAGAGCATCAATGCCAACGACCACGACAACAATGGGTGGTCCTACGAGTCAGAGTGTGGGAAGTACCATGCTCACGTAGCTTGTGTCCACCAAATGGTCGTACATCGCAAAAAGATGAATCACCACCAAGTAACACACTCTACTTCTATTTCTGAAAAAGGTGAATTTGAAAGCAATTCTGAAGGAGGTGACGCGGAAGAGGATATTTACTCACATTTATTCTCTAAGGGGCTGTTTAAGCGAAAGGGTTGGGCGTTGAAGTGAAGGATTTAATAACTTCATATTTATTATTTTATCAACATATGTTACAACATATTAGGTTTGAAACTTTAATAAATAAACATTAGCATCAACTATATACTAGTGTTTTGACAACATTTGAGTTTTCCGCACAAAATTATCGCCATAGCTCAATATGAAATTTGTCGATATTTTAGTCCTAACATGCAAAAGCTTAAGATAATGGATGGTCTTACATATCCAGATGTGGAAAGTACGTACCATGTTCACGTGTCTTGTCTCGATATGCCACTAAAACGAGCTCTGCTTCTAGAGAAAATGAAATATCTTCAAGCTCTAAGATGTGAGGATGTTATGTCCAAACACTTTTTTTTTTCTTATGTGGAAGGTGAATTTTATAGGGCAACTCAATGGGAGAAGAAGAGTGCACCGGGTATCTGACCTTTAATCTCTAATTAATTAATACATTCATTTTTAATATTATACCAACATACTTGTAAGATATTAGGTTTGAAATACTAATAAACCAAGTAACAACATCATTTATATTAGACTTATATTTTTAGTTCAACAATTAACAAGGATGGGAGTTAGATCGTGGTTAATTTAAATATTGATTAATGAATCAACTAAAATTATATAGTTTCGAAGGCATACCCATTTAAAAAATGGTAGGATTGAATATCCAACAAAAAACACATACGCACCAACTAAAATTAATTTATTCTACCAAAAAAAATAATAAATAATTGATGCCAAAATAACAATAGTTACATGTTGGTGTGATGCTGATGAAATTGTCTGTGCTGTGCGGTTCTTGCTATAGGATGTAAGATTGGGCTTCAAATTTGGGCTGGAAAGCCCAATTGAAATACAGCCTGGCTCGTTTCTTGGATGGACTTGCATATATAACCACCTAAGTATGTTTTTTCCGTTTTATTTTATTATTATTCCTTTTATTGGGTTTGGCATCTGCGTAATAGAAATAGCACCTACAATGATATTTTGATGAGAAAATAAGCAATGGAGTTTTATATTAAATCAAAGAAATTAACTACCTTAATATTTCATAATCAATCAATAATGGAGAAGGCTAATAATTTAGCAAGTATTTGGCAGTTCTCAAATGAAAACAATGAGTGTGAGGTTGTTTTGGAATATTTGTGTATATCAAATATAAGGGAAAAAGAAAAAAAAAGAGATATATACAAAGAGCCAATTAGTATTTATCAAGTTTCTGATAGACTAATTAACTTAATGTAATTAGTGATCGAAGATATTCAAAATTTTATAAATGACCAAGATAAAATAAAAAAGTAAATAAAGATGATAAATAGTATACAATGATTAATGATTTAGTAATTAGTAAGAGGGAATTTATTATTTATTTTAAAAGGTATAATGTTATATTATAAAATGATTTTGTGTTTAAAAGTGTCTAACTTATATTGTGCTGATAGACTTTGATCTATTAAAATTTTTTAAAATTAATAAACTATTCCAAAGGTCGGTGCCTTGTAACAGTGAGACCAAAACTTAAATATTATCGAACAAATTAGCTACCTTAATATTTTGATTGAACAACAAAAGTAAAGAAACAACGGCACCCCATAAATGAACAACAAAAGCATTTTTGCAGCATTAAGCCATTTCCATGATCTCAAAGAGACAATAATTAAGGTGAATCAGGATTTGGTGGGGCTGCATGTTCAACCAAACTTGAGCCATTTGCACAGTTGCAGGCAAGTAAAGGGCAGAATTTCTGAACCTTAATCCGAATTGGCAATCAGACTTGTTCTTGATATACAAAAAATTGTCATCTGTGAGTGGTTCAGAAACATGGAGAAAATATGAAACCAAGCAGAGGGAATCGGAAGTGAAATATTAAAAAACTGGTGAGAGAAGAATGAGAAATGGAGGATAAAATATACGTCTTCTCATTAATATGAAAGTCCAACTAATTAAGTATCACAAATTAGAAGAGTAATAATTTTTGTTAATATTGAAATAAAACTTGTTGTTCATATAGACAAGACACAGACGTATTAATATGGGAGAGAATGAACAGTATTCAGTATTCACATTTGAGCGTAAGAGTAAGACATTCAGAAATCAAAAAATTGCTCCAGAATTACTTCTGTGAAGACTCTTAAAAGGATCTTTAAGATCTCCTTCATCAATCTCTTCAATCGATCAACCCAGCCAGCTGCTGGAACTTGTTCTGCTTGCTCTTGCTCGGGGACAGAAATGGAGATCTCCAGGCTCCCCGCCGCCGCGTTGTTATCTGGATTCTCCGGCAGCTCTTCCTCGTTCAGAAGAAGGCTCGCTTCTTCCTCATCACGCCGGCTTGGTCACACACGGTGCCATGAAAGCGAGTCGGCGAACACTGCATTGGCTATACCTCGATTTATTTTACTTTCTAATTTGTTGCCTTCTTCTATCTCTACAGCCACCTCTTCAATTTCTTCAACCATTTCTACACTACTTCCTTCAACCTCCATCTGGCCAAGGAAGAGAGCAGAGACCAAGATGTTCTTTCTTCGATGCTTTCTTCGTTACACTTATGTGGGTGCCTGCTTGAACTGCTTATAACAGGTAAACAAAATTGAGCGTGGAGCGCGGTGCGGTAGCACCCTCCCACTTGATCTGACGTGGCATCCCCTGATACGGCTTTCCGCGACAAAAAAAAAAGAGCATCGGGCATTAATAGAATGCGACGTCGAATTTTATGTGACGAAAATGGGCAAAATGCAAATAAACCATACTTTGATTCATATTTACATTTTTAGACCCGCTTGGGTTGGGGTTGGGATGTAAGACTTTTCTTTTTCTTATTTTCTTTCTTTCCTCCTATTTTTGAGTAATATCTTTTTACGAAAGTACATTTGACAGAAAATAATGATTAAACACTTGTATTACTATTATACTTTTCCAAGGTTGAATTGTGCTGTGGTGAGGCATAATTGACTCTTTTGCCCCTAATAAAAGATTCATCAGAAACCAAGTATATGGGACTTCTTCCGTGTAAGCTCATAATTTAATTAAAAGATAGCTTTTCTAGAACCTTCGAGTATACACGTATAAATATTCTTTCCTACTATATATATTTCGAAATTAGGCAATTGATTAAAATTTCTTTAAAAAATTATTTAGTTGAAAAATAAAAAAAAATAAATAAAGGAGGAAAATTTTCCAGCGAGGAACCCCGCAATTGGCTAGAAAATAAAGTTTTCGTGTATGTATTTATATATACACAAAAATACGGAGAATATATTTCCCATCCCTATTCCCGTGCAGATTTTCTACTCCGTTTGAAGCTTTAGTGAGTAACGGAAGGCGTTGAGGCCTGAGGGGGAAAGTTAGAAGTTTTATTGGTTGGAAGTCAAAGTGCGAGGAAATTGAAAAGTAAAAAGATTCTCTTTTCTGCCCCTCCAATTCCCTTTTATTACTTTTAAAAGAATTAAAATAACAAAATAAAAATGTAACAGCTGTTCATGTCATTTTCCAATGAATAAACATAGAAGTTCGTATCGTCGTGTTTCTGGCATATCTCTGATTCATCCTCTTTGTTTGTCTACGGTTCCATTTATGTATTATTATTATTTACTAAAATCATAAAACAAAAAAAGAATTGACCAAAAGACTAGGGAACTTTCTAATTTTTAGTTTTGCTCTTGCAACCGCTCAGTTTCCATGTTCCATTCGTTCCTTTTCATGGCTCAAATTTCATTGCATACAAACATTTAACTTAAAAACCTCATTTTCTACTTGACATATATATATATATATATATAATCACGTCTTAGTCTTCCATCCAAGAAGTTATTCCATAAAGAGAAGTTGATACAATAAACATACAACACACTTGGTATTAATATCGCTTTATTTAATTTAGTTTTTCTTATATTGTATTTTTAGAAGAAAAATACGAACCAACGATGGTATACCAAAATCCAAAAGGTCCATCTTGTAGTTTATGCCTACTTTTTTTTTTATTTTGACCTTTCAGAATAGGTTATAAGCATTATCAAGTTAAATTGTACGTTGCAGGCACAGACATGACCGTATTTCAAATTATGAATAATCATTAAAAGAAACCACTATAAAAAAGGAGAGAGAGAGTATAATATTTGGTTTGTAGATGTTGTGGACTAGGGAGGCGCCAACGGGAAGGATTTTTTTCCCTTAATTAAAGAATCCTTATTTAAGAAGACAATAATAAAAATTAAAGGAAAAAATGCAGATTTTTTTGTTATTTAAGAAAACAATAATAAAAATTAAAGGAAAAAAAATCACAAATTGAGGGCAGCAAAATTCGATCCAAAATATACTTAATTTTGATTATATAGAGTATATTAATTAATTTAGATTATAAAAATTTTAAAATTATATATGAAAAAGAAAAAAAAAATGGCATCCTAAGGTATGGGAGCAAGTTTTATTTCATTTTGTGACGAAGGAAAATTTCGGCTCTGCAATTGAAAGAAGTAGAACCGAGAGGGCCTTCGAAGGATTACCAAAGCGAACCCAAGTTAGTTGGTCAGCCCAATAATCCACTGGTATTGAGCCCACAATCATCGGTCCAATTCAGGTTCACTTCTCACTTCTCACTTCTCACTTCTCACTTGCATGTCAGTTCTCCTTTCTCAACCACTCTCAATTATTGGCTCCCGCCGCCGTCGCCTTTCGCCGGCGGAAATGGAAAGTGCTGCACCAGTAGCCGTCGGCCATTAGTCGTTCCTTTGATGGTGGTCTGCTATGGGAATGGGAGTTTAATTTAACTTCAGCCTACTCGATTGATTTTGCAGTTTAACACGATGAGGTCAGGTAACTTCGATTCGCAATTATTGCAAGATTAGCCCCTAAATCTCATCTACGCCCTTCCCTAAATTACTGCTTCCGATTTCTCTTTCTATCTTTCTTTCTTCGATTTAGGGCTCTATGCTGACTTGACTTGTGTAATTTTGTACGGTTCGAATTAAAACCGAACCGAACCGAACCGCTTGTTCCTGGCTTGAGACGGTTGCTCCCAGCTTCTTTTCCCGGAAAATTCGGTAATTGGTAATTTGGTTGGATAATTTTCGTACTTTTATTAATTAAATTAGTTTTGGAAAACGACTTCAAATTTTCCATCTTGAAACAACACGAGACCTGTTTATCTCTATTTATATTTAAATTGTCAATAACCCAATAATAACAAAGTTATTCTTTGTCCATGGGCAGGTACACAATCAAACTTCAAAGTTCAAACTGAGTACCCCAACCGCCTGTGTACACTTGTACATCATGCTTTGGGGAATAAAAGAAAAGGAAAAAAACACAATTTGAAATTAAAAACAGAGGGAAAGAAAATGCAAAAGAGAAGTCGAAGAATTTTCAAGGCGGTGCAATGAGTTCCACAAACAGGGAGGCGAGAATGGTGGTGGGATCTCCAAGAACGATACTGACAATGGTCTTGATGAATACTTTGAAGATTCTCCAGAACTTGTTTCCACCATCCCCGCGCCCTCGAGCTCGAATTTCATTCAGATTCACATTCTCCAGAGCCAGTGGCTGGTCTTGGTCAGCAATGCAGTCTCCTCCACTCTTGTGCCATTCTTCTAAAGCCATTTGGGTGACACAAGCCACATGAACATGGTATTTCTCGCATGTAGAGATGTAGGACCACCCATTGTCGTTGCTACTCCCTTTGATGTTCTTCTTGTTGCACCACAAGCACTTTCCTCGGACTTTCTTGTGGAGATTGAACTCCACATCCTCGATTCGGTAACTTCTGTTCAGGTTTCGGCAGCAGGGGTGGAGATCTAAGTCGTCTTTCTCACAGTGGTACACAAATCCTGTGATGGGTTTTATGCAAGCGTCGCACATCCTTCTGCATTTGTCATGGCAGGCTCTTGGTGGGGTTCTGAAGAACTTAAAGATGGAACCCAAGAAAAATTCATGCGACGACGATGACATTTGTGGAAACATACAGGCCTGGTGAAGGTCGAAATCGCACTTCTCGCACCGGTAGCGAGGCCCAAAGCCTGTTTCCTTGCAGCCATCACAAGTATAAGGCTTCAGGTACTTCTTCATCTCCAGTTCATGATTCGGATGACTTGGATTGCGATACTCCATCGCCATTTCTTTGCGTTGCCTTCAAAAGAAAAGAAAAAACAAAAAGAACAATTTTGGATGCAGGGGAAGGGGAGAATGGAGAAGAGATTTGAGAAGATGTCTAGAAGAGCAGAGAAGATTTTGAGGAGAACGAGATTTTGGAAGCGAGGTGTGGCTATTATATTGGCCTTTATGCATTCAAACGCCCGTGGTCGCTGCAACCCAACGCCCACTAATTCTCAGGCAAGAGTCTGTCTTTCTTTCCCCGCAATCGGTGCAGTGTAATGACGTGGTTTATCCTTAATATTTTATTACTTCATTAACATTGTATTTGTCGCCACTTAAGTAAAGGTAATAACATTATAATTCCTTACCGCAACTTCGATGTATATAATGTTTAAAATTACATTAAATATATCTGTCAAAAAAGAAAATACATTAAATATGTATAAATCTGTTATTTCCTACATTCGACTGAAGTCTGTAACGCCATTCACCTAAAGAAGATCTCTTCTTTATTTATTTATTTATTTTCTCCCTCCCCTTTCTAAGTAATATTTTTTTTCAAGGAGTCTTCATGGTAATAATAAAACATTGCGTTTGCTTTGTATTTTCCCAATGTGCAAACGACACAATGGACTGAATTGTTGTGGTAATCTAATGACTCCGGAAGTTTAGGATTTTTTTTTTTGGAACAGGAAGTTTAGTATTTTTAATGGCTTTTTTTTTACCCTTCTGAGAGGTGTCAATTGAGGACGAGGAATTTCCTGTGGAAAAGCTATGTTTATGGGAATTGGATTTCTTGTATAATTCAATGAAATTCCTAAGATGATTTTTTCTCTCCCTTCCAATTTCCATGTTGTAATTTGAATTAATTAATAGAACAATAAATGTGAAATTCTTTCTGGGATATCTTTGCAGTCAGAGGCTTCTAGGTCTCTGACACTTGTCTTGGTTAACCTATTATATAAGCACCAATATGAATGTACACTGATTGGTTCAATTTGATTGCCTTACTAAAGAAATTATTTGGTTAAAATACTATTTTGGTCCATGTAGTTTCATGTGTTGTTTCCTTGTTTACAGGCTCTGAGACAGTAGAATCTCTCCTCTAATTGTTGTACACATGCTCTTACTAAGATTTTCTTTTTAATCTTAATCGAAATTTTTATAGGAGTGAGTGGCAGAACTGGAGTTTATATTTGTTCAAATTGATACAACAGAAATAATCAATGACTCCATAATATAATAACAAAGAATAACATTATTATTTATTCATTGGCAGGCACAAAATCAAACTTCAAACAAACTAGCAGAGTTCCCAGCCGCCTGTGTACACTGTACACCACGCTTTTGGAATAAAAGAAAAGAGAAACTACAATTCAGAATTAAAGACGTGAGAAATAAGTTTCTTCAAGGAGCAATCAGTTCGATAAATAGAGAGGCAAGAGTCATGGTGGGATCTCCAAGAACAATACTAACAATGGTCTGGATGAAGATCTTAAGGATTCTCCAGCACTTATTCCCTCTTCCTCCATGGCCATGCCCTCGAGCTCGAATTGCTTTCAGATTCATCTTCTCCAGAGCCCATTTTTGGTCATCGCCATATTTGATGCAGTCTTCTCTCTGTTTCCATTCTTCTAAAACCATTTGGGTCGCACAAGCCACGTGAATATGGTACTTCCTGCACTCAGAGATGTATGACCATCCGTTGCTATGGTCACCTTCTTTGATGCTCTTTCTCTTGCACCACATGCACTTCCCTCGCACTTTCTTGTCGAGATTGAAAACCATTTCTTCATCATCTTCTTTGACACGGTATTCCTTCTCGAGCTTTCGACAGCAAGGGTGAAGGTCTAAGTCATCTTCCTTGCAGTGGTAGACGAAGCCATTGATGTCCATTCTGCAAGCCTCGCACTGCAGTTTGCAATGGTCATGGCAGGCTTTTGGTGGGGTTCTTAGGAACTTGAAGGTTGAACCCGGGAAGAATTCATGGCGAAATGGCGAGGTTTGAGGAAACATGCACTCTCGGTGAAGATCGAAATCACATTTTTCGCATCGGTATCGAGGCCCGAATCCCCTTTCTTTACAGCCATCGCAGGTGTAAGGTTTCAGGTAGTTCTTCAACTCCAGTTTATGCTTCGGGTGGCTTGGATTATGGAATCCCATTGCCATTTCTTCTGTGTTACATTTGAAAGAAATAACACCAGAGAACAATTTTGGGTTGCAGGGGAACTAAATAAGAGCAGAGAGGAGAAAGGATTTGGCAGGAAGAACAGAGAAGAGATTTATGAAAATGGCAGAAGAGATTGTGAGAAGAGGCAAATGCAAAGTGTGCTATATATAATCGAATTGGAGGCAAGAAGGTTGAGGTATTTACCTCTTTTATGCATTTAAATTCCATATGAATTCGAATGAAATTTCTAAACACTAGCAATTTCACGCGGTAGATTTCTCTACTCCTTTGCTAAGCTTTTGTAATGTAATGACGTTTGTTTCATTTGTGTGGCTGGTTTATTCTTAATATTTAATTAATTAGTTCATTTACATTTTGTATTTTGTCGCCACTTATATATAAGGAGGATTTAAAAATTTTAATCATCTCAAATATGAACGAACGAAGTATAGAAGAACCCAAACTTATTTTACAAGTACATTGACTTTTTGACTTTATATATATGCATATATTTGAAGGTAACTTAATTGAGTTTAAGGAGAAAGGGCAAAGCAGCTTCTCTTATTTTTTCATGGAAGGCTAGGAGTTTAATAATTAAAGATGTTGCATTTGCTTTGTACTTTCCTATTGAATTGTTCTGGAAATCTTATGAAATTACTTCCTCAAGTCATGGAGATGGATCTTTATTGACTTTTTTGCCCCTCTTAAGAGATGAAATTGCATGGGGAACTAGGACTGACTACAAGGAACTTCCTGGGGAAAATGAGGTGGGATTTCTTTTCCTGTATAATTCAATTGAAATTCCGAGTATTGAAGACGAAGACTCCAAGTTATGTGTGAGAAGGTGATCTTGTCTTTCCCTTTTAATTATCGTTTTATGATTTCAAATATAAATGAGTTTAAGTTTTGTTTCTCATTCTTGGTTCTGGGTACTCTTATTCTGTAGAAGTAGAAATAATAATAGGGTCACTTTCCCAGCTGGTTCTTTCATTTGACTGCATAAATGAATCTGTAAGTGTTCAAATTTTGATTAAATTCTGTCTTTCTCAAATCCTTCTTCCTTTCTTAGCAAACCGAAATTGGTTCGGTCCTAGCGCTTTTCTCCTCTCTATTCGGTCAGTTCGATTTAGTTGGATTTAATTTCTCGGTTGTCAGTTTGGATGGAAAACTGACCCGATCCGAACCAAACCGCCTCCACTCCTACCTCTTTTCTTGGATAAATCAGAAATTATTTCAAAATTTTCATCTTGGAAAGCTTGCTTCTCTCTGTTTATGTTAAATTTGATAAGACAAGAAAAATCATCAGCAATCCAATAATATTAAAGAAAGAACATTGTTATTACAACATTTCTACACATAACTTGTCACTCAAAAATTTTACAGCTATTTCTCTGTATGAGAAATGGAAAAATATCTCTTTCTATGCCGTCTTCACTCTAGTAAAAGAACGATGGAATAACAAAAGGGTCTTTCAGGGTGCAATCAATTCCACAAACACAGAAGCCAGAACCATGGTGGGATCTCCAATAACAATACTAACAATGGTCTTGATGAAAACCTTAAGAATTCTCTTGAACTTGTTTCCTCTTCCCTCGGGGCCATGTCCTCGAACCTGAATTGCTTTCAGATTCTTCACCTTTTGTAGAGCTATAGTTGGGTTGCTGCTGTCTTTGGTGCAGGCTTTTCTCTGTTTCCATTCTTCCAAAATCATTTCGGTGACACAAGCCACGTGAACATGATACTTTCCACACTTGGAGATGTATGACCACCCATTGCTTTTCTCTCCATCTTTGATGCTCTTTTTTTGACACCACATACAATTCCCTTGGACTTCCTTGTGGAGATTGAAAACCATTTCTCCTTCTTCTTCTTTGATGTGATATTTCTTTTTCAGTTTTCGGCAACAGGGGTGGAGGTCCAAGTCGTCTTTCTCGCAGTGGTAGACAAATCCGTTGATGTCCTTTCTGCAAGCGTCGCACTGCAGTTTGCAGTGGTCATGGCAGGCTTTTGGTGGGGTTCTCAGGAACTTGAAGGTCGAACCCGGGAAGAATTCATGCTGAAATGGTGAGGTTTGTGGAAACATGCACTCTCGGTGAAGATCGAAATCACATTTTTCGCATCGGTATCGAGGCCCGGAGCCCCTTTCCTTACAGCCATTGCAGGTGTAAGGTTTCAGGTAGTTCTTCAGCTCCAGTTTATGCTTTGGGTGGCTTGGATTACGAAACCCTGTAGCCATTTCTCTGTGTGGCCTTAAAAGAAGACAAGGAAAACAAAGAATAGATTTTGAGAAGATTGCAGTACAGGAATAGCAGTGAAGAGATTTTGAGGAGTGGCAGATGAGAGATGCGGCTATTTATATGACCAAATAGGAAGGAAATAAGTTTCAGGTATTCCTCTTTATGCATTCCAATGCCATATGAATTGGGACGAAATTTCTATTTTATGTGTTACTGTTAATCACGCGTTGGACTACTTTTCTCAATGACTTATTGTTCTTGTTATGTAATGTTTAATTAGTTCATTAACATTTGTATTTTGTCGCCACTTATATAAGAAGGATAAAAATGTATGTATCGAACCCAAGCTAATTTTACAATTACCTTTTTAATTTAAAAATATATAAAAGGTTAAATATACCAAATAATCTCTAATATTTAATGATTTTTCAATTTGATCCTTGTTCTTTTTAAAATTTTCAATTCCTACCTTCAATGTATTAAAAGTTCAATTAGTTCTTTACCTAACCTTTTTTTTTATTGTTTTATTAATGATACATGGACATGCTACTTAAAAAAAAAATGAAAATTTTAAATTTAGATTTTTTTTACAAGATCAAATTGAGAATTGAGTAAAAGAATAAGATAACGAGACAAAAGATTGCATTTGCTTGGTACTTTCTCCGATGTGATATCAAACTACAGAGTCAATTGAATCGTTGCGGTAATGTAATGATATCCTTAAGTCTCAAACTTGATTGACTTGTCCCCACCAAGAGGAACCGACCAATGGCTTCCTGTGGAAAAGTTATAGGATGGGATTTGTTGTGTGATTCAATTGAAATTCCTAATGTTAAGAGTTAGAGACCAAGACCAAGATTCAAAGTCATGTGAGAGCAAAGGAAGGTGATATTTTGTTTCCCATTTATTATTTCTTAGTTAATTATAATAACAACAAAAATGTAACAGTTTGTCTTATACCTTTACCAACAAGTTTCTTGCATGTCATTTTCCAAGAAACACACAAAGTTTGAAATGTGATGTTTCTGGGACATCTTTGAGGGGAAGTTTAGAAGCTTCTAGGTCTGACTCTCTTATAAGCACCAATTTCTAGGTAAATAGGTAGTTTTTCTTTTCTTTCTTTCTTTTTTTTTTTTAAAAAAAAAGAAATTGAAGGGAGAAATTTCACTGCTGGTCAATCATTTCAATTTTCTCCCAACTAGGTTTATAAGTTGTATACATGTCACTTGCATTCTCACATTCAGTAATCAAGTAAGCTTGAATACGGTAAATATCGTTCCACGGTTGTTTTCAAATCTGGGGTTTCTTTTGTTCCCATTTAAGAAAAAAAAAAACATTTAGTATACGTAAAACAAGATGTCACATTTGAATCAACGTGATCAAAGAGGTAGGAAAGAACCTGTCTAGAACCGTGCTAACTCGGCTCCTATGATGCAGAGTTTCGCTCCTCCCCTTCCATGCCAAGATGGAGAGAAAAACTGAGTCCTGAGTATAACATGATCTTGATTCAGAAAGACTAACTTTAAGGTAATTAAATATGTTCAGAAAAATGGATTCTAATGTGGAGGTCATATCTCAATCTCATCTGCAAATCCACAAGACTTTTTGATCCTGCCCGCTCAGTTTCCATGTTTGCTTCATTCCTTTTGTGGCTCAAATTTCATTGCAACACAAACATTAAGTTTAAAAACACCCATTTTCTACTTAACAAAAAGAACTTGATCACCTCTTAGTCTTCCATCCAAGAAAGTTATTCCATCAAAAGAAAAGCTCAGACTATGAACATACACAACCCACTTGATTTTGCAAGAGACTGTCATCAGGCCCTTCACGTTCATCAAGAAAACAAAATGCCCAAGTTTACCTCATATTTCTAATCAATCTAACAACCAAAACATTCAAATTCTCCATCCACCAGAGAACAGTAGATATACGTATTAAGTGCAGAAGAGAAGGTGGAGAGAATGATCTTGCAAAGTATTAGCAGGCAACTCCATACATGATTCAATCTATTCGCTAGAAGGAAAATTCTAGTTTAAATGATTTTTTATTTCTCCCGTTTATTTTCATTGGCTATAAGGAAAATTTCCCACTTTCCAACTCAAAGAAATAGAATAGAAAGACCCTTTAAAGGTATCATCAAGCCACTTCACTCCCTAAATCAATCTATGTGCTTCACTTTCCACTTGAACGAATCTATTATTCTAGTGAACATGGTCCAAATCTGTAATGGAAAGTAACAATTTCCAAGCACTAATTCCAAGCTTTTTCAGTAAGTTCTTCCATCACAAGTTACTTGGTTATCATATTCAATTGATAATGCCCTCAAATGAATGACCAACTGAAATGAAACTAAATTAATCATTTATATTATTTGTTACACAATTTTGCTGAAAAAGACCTTTGAGTAGTTTATTTAAATATTCTAAAAACTTAACAAATTCATCGAACTTGGAGTAAGAGTATAAGGTGCTCATAGTGAACTATCACCTATTTTGGGGGAGGGGAAACAAAAAACTTCTCATTCATGTACGAAAAGTACAGAAAGGGCATGTCAAACCCTTGGCTGTAAGAGAAGATTACAAAAAAACTACTGCATTTGACATTAATATAAAGAGAATTATAATAACAGAAGAGAGAATGTATCCTTTATAACTGGTGAATTTTATAACACTAAAAGCTCTCGAGATGAATCTTTAAAGGTGCTTTTGTTCCTCTCCCAATAATAGAGAACTTTCACGTCAAAGCAGGTGAAAAACAACATTTGTATCTTGAAAGAAATAAACTAAATTATAGGCTAAAAGTTATAAACTAATTAATTTTTAATCAGGATCTTTCTTGTTGGTTGTTTGAACACTCTCCACTGGATGCAGGGTCTACAAAGACATTAAAAAAGAAAAAAGTTAGAAACTCAGAGACCATTCTGGATAGAGGACTTTTCAGTGAAACAAGAGAAATTGATGATCAGCTAAAATCTACAAAAGTTAGTTTGTGACAATTGAAGAAATACGATAGCAAAAATGTAGGAACATAACAAATTTAAAAACTTTTTATAAAAATTTAATAAAAGAGAAACAAGAAACAGAAAATGGCTTGGTGATCCTCAGATATATTCGGAAAAAAAAAAAAAAAAAACAAGAAGCTGAAATTGATATCTGATTTCAAGAACATAGCAAGACAGTTATTCTGAATTAATTGATCAAAAACAGAAAACGACATGCTCCTACTCAAATAAGATGACAAGAGGCATAAACTACAAGTTTAACATTTCATCGAACAGGTTACAGGCATGGTCAAGTTAAATTGCAGTGGGCAAACATACGACGGCATCTCTGAAAAAGTTAAGAAGCTGATATTGATATCTGATTTCAAGAACATAGCTAACCAATTGTTCCGAACTCCATTGATCAGGCTTATGGTCAAATAAGAACATAGGCATAAACTACAATGTAGACATTTCATCGAACAGGTTACGGGCATTATCAAACTATATTACACTCGGCAATCGGCACACACATGACTGTATACAGATACACACATATAACAACATTGAGAGAGAGAGAGAGAGTACAAGATTTGGTTTGTAGATGTTGTGGACGATGGAGGCGCCGGCGAGAAGGGAAGTGATGACGACTACAAAGGACCAACCCAGTGATGGAGTTCCAACGGGGCTTCTCCCACCCCCGAATTTCTGAGCCATGGTTTCAGCTCAACGACCACCCAGACTTTCAGTTTTGGCTACAATTATTACAGACCAAGGCAACTCTAATACGCTGAAGATGGTTCCATAATTCCATCTACCCGCCCACCGCCCTTTAAATATTCTCTCCGGGGATCCCTCAGTCGGATTTTATGTATAATCTAGGATTAAATAATAATAACAAAACTAAACATATATTTATATTTTAGTGTCCATTACCACTGCGGTTAAGTTCATATTTTTTAATTTATTTTAAAATTTTCAATTTAGTTATTTCTATTTTAACAATTTTTAATTACAATTTTTTAGAAAACAAGGGTGAACTTACCTGATCTATTAATTTATATTTATGCTCACAAGTAGTCACACAACTTTAATGATATTATTAATTTAAGCATAGTTCAAATATCTATCTCCGACTAAAAGATCGTGAATTTGATTTTCCATCCACACATGATGTACTCGGGAAAAAAACGTTAATGACATCTGATTAACTGTGCATATGTATCTATACACTCAATTCGTGCCTTTACTTCGATTCGAATTCTACGATTTCCCATTGCATCTAAGATAGGTAAAAAAGAAAAATTAATGTGTCGTTGCGATTCCATTGTTTCAATCTTAACTATTTATAGTTTTCAAAATCATCTTGTTCGTATATTGAGTTGAAACTCTTTGAGTATTGTGTCTTAACTATGCCAAAACATATTTAAAACACGAGTCTTTGTAGCGTACTAACACATCACGAGTTTACCATGCTAGCTCATCATAAAATAAGATTGCCTTCCTTTGTTGCATTTATCAATAACCATCTCCAAATCTCATATATTGAGTCAAATATTGTCCCAAACATTCATCCATCCACGGGCTATCTTGGTATAGAAATATCTACATACATCCATGATCTATATTGATTATTGATCCACTTTCTCATACCCTATCATACAAGTACAACTTATTTCCAATTATGGGAAGGAGTGTAGCATTAATATACCCGTGACATCTTATACTATCTTCAATGTTTCATTCATGATGTTATCCAAAACAAAAGAAAATTCATCCATGATCGTAATTATCCCAAATTCCCTCACTATTTAACACCCCAAATTCACTTCCCAAGACTCACCATAATTTACACGGGGTTGCTTTTTGATACCCATGGTCTCAGATTTTTCAGTGTTATTCTCCTCATCTTGACCCTGCAATTAAGAATTTGGGTTCACGTTCATTCCAATAAATTTATTCGGTTGGCTGTCGGCCTCCAGCCTCGCCGATGTGTCGGATTGTAATTCAGAGATGATTAGGGACACGGTTTATCAGTCATCGGAATTAGCTCTCCTACCCCAACTGCACCCCATTTAATAGACTTACTTCCCAACCTCCCACTTCAAAACCCAGAAACTCTACCATTTTTCTTTTTAAAATCCATTTGCGGATCTCATTCTATTGCCATTCCTGGTTCTGGGTCTTCATTTTCTGCTCGTTTTAGGATCTGGGCAGAATTAATAGGGTTACTTCACCTACTGGTTCTCGGATTTGGCTGCAAAAATGAAGGTCTCAGTAGTTTCTCGCAGTGGAAGGGAGGTTGTTAAGGGCGGCATTCAACTAAGCGATTCTGTAAGTTTTTGAGATTTTGATTGAATTACTGTTTATGTTTCTTTATCACTTCCCTTTTCGATTCTTGGAAAAGAAGAAAGGATGAAAAGAGTACAGCTTGTCCTGGTGGCTGTGTTCAGTTAATTGACCTATCAATTTTGCTTCTTACGAATGAGTAGAAGATGGGATTTTCAGTTTCATGGAAGTTGTCGTCTTTTTTTGCAGGCTTCGGTGGCCGATCTGCAGGAAGCGATTTATAAGCGAAGTGAGTGATAGATAGTAGAATGTTTCCTTTAATTGTTGCACACATGTTCTTATTAGCTTACATTTTTTGGATTGCTTAGCTCAGATTGGTCATGTTTATAGGAGGTGAGTGACAGTACTGGAGTTCGCAGATGTTATGCTACGATATCTACTTGTGGTTTATTCGATTTTCGTAGTTGTTAAAAGAAAGAATCCAAAAGATTAAATTTGGCGTTCCCTAATATGATAAGCTTTTGGGTATAGAATTGCTGCGGAATCGAAATTTTGTTAACTAGTTCATAGATAGTAAGGTATTTCAAATAGTCTCATGCTTCCAGAAAATTAGTCTTTATCTACTTCTAGACGTAACTAAAGATGAGGATTGATCTTCAGGTATATCATATATGCTGACTTTTTTCTGATTTTTTCTGACTATATGGTTATCGTTCTTGATTATGTTGTATAGAGTTTTCATTTATCTCGTCCTACTGTGGGAAAAGAATGAAATGATTTCACTATATCTGGTTAGTTTCTTTTTGTTCTTGGATGGGGTGGGGGAGGAGGTGTAAAATTAATTTCTGGGGTTCAATATGATTGCTAATGCACCTCAATAGCTTTAAAATAGATATTTGTATCAGTGTAGTTGTGGTGTAAAAAACCATGCTTTAAAACATAAAGTACCTGACCAGAACGTTCAGTTTGGACTTCTGTCACAATATTTTCATAGTTTAAAGCCCTTTCCACTATGCCTCACTAAATTTGGAAGGATGAGGTAACAAAACCTAGTTTCTAACAGAGGTGAAATAGATTTCCTTTAACTTCAATATGAATTCTATCAAGAAGAAACGAAAAGAAATTGAAAATAAAGGAGTTGTGTCTATACTATAGTTCATCTTATAATGAACTGTTTGATGCTTTTGATGTCAGTTCTTAAGTAAAGTTTAGCTACCTGATTTCCATGTTTTATTGAAACAGCAAAAAAGTTCTACCCTGCCAGGCAACGGTTAACTCTTCCCCTTCAACCGGGTTCGAAGGAGAGGCCTACTGTTCTTAACTACAAGAAAAGCCTCAGAGAATATTGTAGCGACAACTCGGACAACATAACTGTCGTCTTCAAGGACTTGGGCACGCAAGTTTCATATCGTACACTCTTCTTTTGGGAATACTTGGGTCCCTTGATCCTCTACCCCATCTTTTACTACTTCCCTGTATATCAGTTCTTTGGCTACAAGGCAGAACGTGTCATCCATCCAGTTCAGACGTATGCAATGTGCTACTGGTGTTTTCACTATTTCAAACGAATCTTGGAAACATTTTTCGTGCATCGGTTCAGCCACGCGACCTCACCACTTTCAAACGTGTTTCGGAACTGTGCTTACTACTGGACCTTTGGCGCGTATATTGCGTATTATGTTAATCATCCACTTTATACCCCTGTTAGTGAGCTTCAAATGAAGATTGGGTTCGCATTTGGTTTGCTGTGTCAAGTGTCAAACTTGTACTGTCATATCTTGCTGAGAAAATTGCGCAACCCTGAAGGCAGTGGGGGATATCAAATCCCAAAGGGGTTTCTGTTCAACATCGTGACATGTGCAAATTACACAACTGAAATATATCAGTGGGTAGGTTTCAACATAGCTACACAGACTGTTGCTGGTTACATCTTCCTTGTGGTTGCTACTCTTATCATGACAAACTGGGCTCTTGCGAAGCACCGTCGCCTCAAGAAGGTATCATCTAACTTCAACAGTTTAAGCTTTTAGGTTTATTAGTAATTCAACCATTTTTATTCAGATCACCTCTAAGTTGTAGATTAGAGTATATTACTAACAAGTAGATAGGAAAATGATACATGTTTTGAACTAAACACCTCTTACTTTGATACTATAAAATCAATACTAGACCCAAAGATTTAAAAGGATGGTCCATACGGTTTGGCATACTCCGTGTTTTAACGATTCCCTTGGACTACAACTTGTCTCGACTCTTGAGTCTTGACAACTCGAGATTCCTATCACATTTTTCGGTTTTGTGATTTTGTTATTTTGGAAGATATTTGGCAGATTGCTTGGCATTTGTGTAGTGATTTTGGGTGTCATTTGGACATGGTTTTTCATGTGCAGCTGTTTGATGGGAAGGAGGGAAGGCCAAAGTATCCACGCAGATGGGTGATACTTCCTCCACTTTTGTAGAAGGATTGGGGACGGCCTCACCATCCATCCAATCCATCCAAGTTGGTAGCTTTTTAGTTTACTGTGTCCCTTGAAAGACACCACACAGACACCATTTTTCCAATGCCAATTTATGTTCTTTAATGTTGTTGTCTTCTCTTAACAGTTTGGACAATGGTCCTTTTTTTTGTCTTGTTTTGTTGTCTAGTGTATTGTTGGCGACTGATGGTTGTATTGTATGTTTTCTTCTAATAGCCTTAAGAACATCTTTTTTAGCTTCAAAATAATGGAAAAGTTAAGATTTTTAAAATATAATACATAATACGTCGGATGGAATTTGACTCTATGACATCTTGGTTAGATATAGGTGTCTTGATTAATTGAGTTAAGCTCTTTCACATGTTATACTATTTTAACGGTGTGAACCATATATAAATTTATAGTTTAACATTTTTTTATATCTTAAAATTGGAAAATCTAAAATAGTATTTAATTTTGGTTAAAATACTATTTTTATATTTTAAAATATTCGTTTTGGTCCTTATATTTTTAAAAAGTGATGTTTTGGTCCCTAGTTTCAAAATTTTCACATGAATTCTATACATAATTGGAACTCTTAATATAAAATCATGGTTATATATCAAGAAATATATTGAATGCAGTGTCTCTTTATAAAAGTACAAGATCAAAACGAATATTTTGACAATATAAAGACTAGTATAGAGAATAATATAAATCAAAAGTAAAAATATATGGATCAAAGTAAACATGTTAAAAGTACAAGACCGCACTAGTATTTTAACTCTAATTTGTTTACTTGTATTAGGAATAAATGAAAGTAGACATAGGATTGAGTACGGGGATGAAAATGAGTGGGGCAAGAAAGAAATGGGAGTGCAAAACTTGTACGATCCTAGCTTAATAGTAAATAACATCTACTTCGTCTGAGACGCTAAAACTCTGGTGGCTGCAATTTACTGTACTAAGAAAAAAGGAAAGAAATGGGAGGGCAACACAGTAAAAAAGCGTATGCATGGAGAAGAAATAACGACCCCATGAATTAAGAAGGGAAGGCGAGGCCAAGGAAACCGGCATCCCTCTCGCAGATCCACATTAACATGAAACTGAACGTCTTTCTCTACTCAGACGATCGAAATTGAATCCAATTGTCATCTCTATATTCCCCCATTTCCATTTCTCCCTTTGGAAGCCTCTCTCCTCGGTCCCTCTCTGTTTCTCCCGCTGCTCACCTTCAATTTCAAAGGTTAAACGCTTCATTCTTCTTGTTTGCTCTTACCCTTTTCGTATTGGTATTTTTCTCAGCTGCTTTCTACTTTTCATTTTGATCCATCATGTTTTTCTCTGGATTCTTGTTCTTTCTTTCTGTGGAGAAATTATTACATTGGCATTCTACACTTGTTAAACCTATATTAGGTTAGGAGGAAGCTGTTTTTTTTTTTTTTTTAATTTCAATTGAGTGCATCAGCATGTTAGAATTAGGCTGATATCTAATTCTCAATTTCATTGCTAAGAAATCTAAAAATTGAACAACATATTATGGGGCATTTGTATTGTAAAAGTGCTCTGAGGCGTGGGCCATTACAAAATAGAAATTGTATTATTGCCTAAGCTGGTCTTTGGACAATTGACTCATTTGCAACTTCTGTAGCAGGTATAAAAGATGGCAGATACAGAGGACATTCAGCCTCTCGTATGTGATAATGGAACAGGAATGGTTAAGGTATAAATAAAGAAAGTCACGTTTTCTGGTATATAGCTGCTATAGCCTTTTGTGTATGGTATGGCTAATACTTTTTGTTTGTTGCATTGGTTTCATTAGGCTGGATTTGCTGGGGATGATGCTCCCCGAGCAGTCTTCCCTAGCATTGTTGGCCGTCCTCGTCACACCGGTGTGATGGTCGGCATGGGCCAGAAAGATGCTTATGTTGGTGATGAGGCTCAATCTAAGCGTGGTATTTTGACACTAAAATACCCAATTGAGCATGGTATTGTGAGCAACTGGGATGACATGGAAAAAATCTGGCATCACACGTTCTATAACGAGCTTCGTGTTGCGCCAGAGGAGCACCCTGTACTCCTAACTGAGGCTCCTCTTAACCCCAAGGCTAACCGTGAAAAGATGACCCAAATCATGTTTGAGACCTTCAACACTCCTGCCATGTATGTGGCTATTCAAGCTGTTCTCTCACTATATGCCAGTGGTCGAACAACTGGTAAGGCCTCGTTATATCGTTTAAATCGCCTATGCTTCGGTTTGATTGTGCCCTGATGTTCTTAGGCTAATGGAGTGGGATGATAGCATAGCACATTGTTTCTCAAAGAATTTCTTTTTCTATTTTGTAGGAATTGTGTTGGACTCTGGGGATGGTGTGAGCCATACAGTCCCCATATATGAGGGTTATGCTCTCCCACATGCCATTCTTCGACTTGACCTTGCTGGCCGTGATCTTACTGATAACTTGATGAAAATTCTGACGGAGCGTGGATATTCGTTCACTACCTCAGCAGAGCGTGAAATTGTGAGGGATATGAAGGAAAAGCTTTCATATATTGCCCTTGACTATGAGCAGGAACTCGAAACTTCCAAAACCAGCTCCTCAGTTGAAAAGAGCTATGAGTTGCCTGATGGGCAAGTCATCACCATTGGCTCTGAGCGTTTTAGATGCCCGGAAGTGCTTTTCCAGCCATCCATGATCGGAATGGAAGCAGCAGGCATTCATGAAACCACATATAATTCTATCATGAAGTGCGACGTTGATATCAGGAAGGATCTGTATGGCAACATTGTACTTTCTGGTGGTTCGACCATGTTTACAGGCATCGCTGATAGAATGAGCAAGGAAATCTCCGCACTCGCTCCGAGCAGCATGAAGATTAAGGTGGTGGCACCTCCAGAGAGAAAATACAGTGTCTGGATTGGTGGTTCTATCTTGGCCTCTTTGAGTACCTTCCAGCAGGTTTATATCAAACAATTTCAATTCCGCACTCAGATTTTTTGAAATGCATTCAGCTTTGCTTCCTTCCCCTTATGTTCTACTTGTTTTTGCTGCAGATGTGGATTGCAAAGGCAGAGTATGATGAATCTGGGCCATCGATTGTGCACAGGAAATGCTTCTAAATGACAAGAAACAGAACGGCTAAGACGTGGGAGTACTGTTTTATGTCTCGGAATGAAAGGCTACAGCCTTTTTCGTTCTGGCTTTATTATCCTTCTTTATCGTTCTAATGTTTAAGTAATTGATTTCAAGAAGGTATTGGAGTTGGTTTCCGAGACAACACCATTCTTTTATTAATATTTGTGTCATCGCCTTCTGCTCTAATCAAAATTGTTCTCGTAATCATCGTTATTTAAAACTCAAAAACTTAAATGAGATGACTATTCTAACATCAATTTAAACATAATTCAATTGGTTAGAACATGTATCATCGACTACAAGATCAACATTTGAATCTCTACCTCTACTTGTTATTGAACTAAAAAAAAAGTCATCATTGATGCGAAGAACTACATCAATTACCTAGTGCTAGACAATGTTTAAATCTCCCCGTACACCATTAGTTACTAAATGAGTATGGTGCTGAACTGGGCTTAGGGTAACATGTGAACATGAACTTGGTTGCACCACGATCACTTGTATTACTTGCCCTAAATACGATCAAGCGTTTTAGATGCCCGGAAGTTCAGTTTCAAAGATGTCATCCCAAAATAGAAAAATTTAGCCACAGGCTTCAAACCAAATGCTTCTAAGATGATGCTAAATTTGAAAAACAATTAGAAAGAATAATCACATTAGTGATCTGAACAAAATTTTATGGACTTATTCTTAAGGGTAATCGCTGGTTCAAAATCTGTTCAGCTCTAAGTTTTGCACACCACGAACTATTGTGGGTGTGACATGTACCGTATGGTGAACTGATCAGCTTCCCTTGCTTGTCTAAGAAAGAAATTCAGTCGGAAGTTCAGATTGAAATTCTCCAAATTCCAGTTCTGTATCCGACAGTCATGAGTGCGAGCTCCCAAAGCATGTTTAAAATGCTCCAAGGACCTAGCTTGGATCCGGGTATTTCAGACCAGTTCACAGATACTTCAAGCATTGGAATGCCAAAATATTTGCAGAGGTAAACCAACTCAACATCAAAGCACCACCTGAAAAGGAAGTTTCAGTATTGCTAAGCCGTTCGATTCTGGTTGCAAAGGAAGTTTCAGTATTTCATGGAAGCACAAGCACAACATTGCTGAAAAGGAGTCACCGACAATTGGCAGGACTAAGAAAGAGAATGGGAAAACAAAATAAGCCAACAAAGTTTTCGTGTTGTGGTTTTGCTCTCAGCTTGGATCCAATAAATTCCACAATTTCGTACTTACTGATTTAGCATACTATTTCTGGTGTGGTCATGGTCGCATGCATGTAAAAGAGAGCGGGATCTACTCCGTATGTCATGATGGTTTAAATTAGACCTAGTCGTGCTTATAACTTTCAAGAGATATGTTGGGGAGGGATCTTACCTCTTCAAACGGATGTTGGTGAAAAGCTTCCTTGCAGCAGATCTCGTGAACATCTTAAAACCACACTGCATATGATCACGGTGATAGAAAGCAAGTATTAAAAAAATGAAGTTTAGCAGCTTCAGGCAGAAGTTAGTATAAAGCAACTATATCTGTATTACTGCACAGCATAAGCACAGAGATAATATCACATACACGTGAAGGAGCATGTTCACGCAAACTAAAAAGGGAATCACCTGTGTATCCCGTATTCCAGGACCAGCTGTCAGAAGAACCACGAGATGAAATCCCTTCATCAAGAAATTGCGGTACCACTTCCTCTGAAAAGTAAGAGGATCTATCAAATGAAAAAAAAAGTTCAACTTCAAACAAGTAACCGAGATAACTGCATGAGCAACACTAAACTGTAGCCAGAGCCTTCTCCTCAAGATGGGCGCGAGAACCAAATGCAGTGATTGGAACATCAGATATTCTAACACTTGAATCTCTTGAAGCTTCCTTCTTTACTTCTGCGTGAATCTGGGGGAGAAAAATTAAGTCTTGAGTAACTAGTCCACATTTTTAAAATTTGGGGCCTTTTCTTTTATAAGCTAACTTTATTGAAAAGATTGCACTTGAAAGTAGACAGGGTTTGACGAAACCTGGTTTTCAAGTTTTTCTAGGTCAGTGATATTGGTTGCTCCATCAGCATCCAGCATTAGAAGTAGCTCACCACGTGAATGAAGCATTCCCTGCTTGAAAATGCTTTTTAAAAAGGAGTCTCACCAACTTGCCATCACGAAATGGTGTAAAGATAAATCACATAAGAGTTACAAATAAAGTGCAAAGCCCATACTCACCTTCCTAGTAGCTTCCCCTTTTCCATGATTTTTCCCAAGAAGTATAACCCTCACATTTTCTACAGAGTACTTCCTAACCAAATTGAAAGCTACTCCTTTAGTTGCATCAACACTGCCATCATCAACAATTACCACCTGTGTTCATGTTGGATGATTAAAAGTTCAGCACAAAAGGGAAAGCAGGCGAAGAAGGTTCCTGAATGACCAAGTCAGCCTCATGCATTATATCACATATTCTTATTCTTTTACCTCAGATGGGCGGAGATGGGAGACAATGAGCAATCATATCTTTTGGTTAATTTTCTACTTATTTTAGTAGAGTAGTCCAAAGATCAATGATCAATTATTTATTAGAAAAGCCCAAACTTAGAGAAACGTTCTAGACACCATTATGTCCTTTACAAATGTTAATTTTAGAGAGAATGATAAAACCAATTAATTATCCTCAGTAATTTAAATTCTAAACTATCCAGTCTCCCTAATTACTAATTCAATAAAACTAATAAGAATATCCTATCATTTTTAAATTGAGAAATTGAAAAAAGAAAAAAAATGGGGAAGGGGGGTGGTGAGGGTTCTTGAGTTTGGAAAATAAATTCATCTTCGGAAGAAGAAAAGCAAAGGTTTCACTACTCAAGTAGCGTAATTCGTTAATTGTTCAAAAAATCTTTCAAGAACCCTAATCATGGGGAAATTTTCATGTCCTATTGCTAGGAGGGCTTTGAATAAGGGCTTGGGATCTCTTGGTCATAAAGGCTTTAGATGTCTCAGGTTCAAACCATCTCGTGAGCTCAATACAAAAAATCCTTAATGTCTCTCAGGTCTGGGCCTTGGGGCGAGTGCGGGTGGGTATAGTGGAGCAAAGCTCCGATTCCCAGTTATAAAATAATAATAATAATAATAATGATGGGCTTATTTCAATAATCATAAAGAGAATAAACAAATCGGCCCATTCTCCAAGTATAGAAGAATGCTAATGTATATTTTTTAATCTATTTCTGTGGAGTGTGGATAAATCCATATAAAATATTCCAGCATCATGAGCTAATGGAAAAAGAAAGTGAATATATCATGGAATAATAAGCAAGAAAGTATAGGCATATAAAAGATAGATTATCAACAAACTAAAAATACCATTTTTCTTAGAGTATTCACGATCAATTCCCATGATCAAGAGACAATAACAAAAATAAAAAGAAGAAATGGAAAAAAAAGAAAGAAAAAGAAAAGAAAATACCTCATATGAAAATGTTTTGTCCTTTGCTGCACGTTGTCGAAGGTAACTACAAAGCAAGGCAGGTATGAGATTATACTTTGTCTAGTAGCTTGTTTTAGGCCTCTTAATATTTTCTATTTATAGGAAATAATTATGGCCTTGAAAAGTTTAGAAACATGCTCTTAGGGTTTTTCTTTGGCAGTCGTATCTAGCTAAGTAGAGACTATTAGGACAAATCTGTGCGGAGGGGGTTGTATACAGAGAAAGCCAAGATCAAAGAGAGCTATTGGGCATAAAAAATAAGTGCAAATATTTAATTGGAAAGAATGAAATGCTTTAAGCAATGCTTCAAAGTACTTAATAGTTTCCTCAAGAGCTCCATGAAGCCTGTACTCTTCATTGTAAGCAGGAACGATCAAGGACATATACTTCTCAGCTGGATCGAAAATTGAAGGGCAAGGAACCTGAAAAAGATTCCAAAAAAACTTGCTATCATGCATTCTACATAACACTTGGTATCAATTTTGATCCAATATTATAAACATAAACATGATGTGATATATAATGTCCATCAATTTATTCCAACAGGAAAACTATAAGTTAATTTTACTTAAAGGAATCTTTTTTCTTATTTATGAACTACTTGATGCAAACAAAGAAAAGGCTTTTAATTTGAAGTCATAATTCAGAATATTATTAAGCCAATTGTTTGTTAATCTTCAAATCATGGTTGCTCCAGGGTCCCAAAACTTCATGGTATCTCAGCTGTTTCAAATAGTCAATCATGTTCTGCAGAATAAAAGTAGGTTGTTCGATCTCATTTAACCAGAAAGTAAACTTGTCTTCAGCATAATGAACAGAGTTCCAGGTGCAAACCTGGAAATAGTTAATGAACTTATTTTCCAAGATTTAAGTCTAGGCTTGGTGAGAGCATTTTAATTGTTATTGTTATTTTCAAACTCAATAATGTTTCAGTATCAAGTTTTAATCACATTCAAAATTATCTAATCCAATTGCAGTTTGTTGAAGAATGCTTTGTTAATTTATCTTCTGAAATTAATAAAAAAAACTTCAAGTTCTTTTTTTTTTTTTTGGATAATAAAACAATTGATTAAGAAGTCAAAAAGACAAAATAACAGCCTAAGGATAGGGGACGAGGAGGCCCCTTCCGGAAAAACTAACAAAGCAATAAAAACTTAAGTTAGTCTCATAATTTTGCATTTTCCCTCTAACGATTTCAAACAATCATATCCCCAGCTTAATAAATCATAGACCAGCTAAGCAACCATCTCAACAACGACTTAAACCAGGCAGACTTCCACTACACCTAAGCAGCCCCAACAACTATCTGCTATATCTTCCGCTGCTTGATTTAGATGTATAAGGCTTTAACTATCTTATAAAGAGAACTAAGGTTACTCCAATCATTTGAGCAACCACAGATTGAAACTCAACTCAGGTTATTTGTAATTATAAGTGTGAGTGGATTGTAAATGATCAAGTATCAATCACTCCTTGGTTGGTTGTAAACTTGTACCATCGTCTCACTTGGATGTTGCAATACAAGTCTCATTGTATGACTTCAGAAGAGCTTCGGAAAGGACTTAAGGATTACTGTGGGTGTCCTCAAAAAGAATGGGACAAAATCAAGGGCACCTATGTTACTGGAGCAGAGGATGGGATCTTAACTCCCAAAAGGTACTGACCTCATCTAGTCCAAAAACGGAGATTGAAAATGAAGAGGAAAGATACAGTATATAATCGATAAGGAGCTCTAGCCTCTCCTCATTGGAAAAGGTTAAAGGTTATGAAGAATTTACTGCCTTGCTTAAAAAAAAAATTGGACCCTTTTTCCTCTCTCATCAGAATTAAATATCGTTGGGACTCAGATAATTCCCTGCACAAGTTAAAGCCAGATTCGTTGAGGATTCCATCAAAATCCTAGAATAAACTTCAATGAATTATGAAACCCATATCCCTATTGTTAAATCTTCAACTATCAGAATCATCCCAACCGGTTCCCATAGCAATAACTAGAGGCTGTGAATTGAAGCGGTGGGATCTCTTGTTTTTATATGAATAAAAAAAAACTTTCATAAAAAGGCAACTGGATATAAATAACTCCTTTTTGAATGGATAGATCAAATAAAATGGGTATATGCTCCAACTGGAAGGATATGTGAATTGTGGACCCAAAAAACCCTAAACATGAATGCAAGTTACACAAGGCATTGTATGGTCTAAAACTAGCTCCAAGGCTCAAAAAGTTCAGAACAACTTCTACTAAGTTGGGGCTTTATGACTCTAAATCAGGTTCTTTGTTCTTCCTTGTCTATATCCTCATTTATGTTGATAATTGATTAATAATAGAAAATAGTAATGCAAGAGTAAAAGAGTTCATTACAGACTTGAACAAAGCAAACACATCGTATCTAAGAATCTTGGTGAGTTGCATTACCTTTTGGGACCATATGAAAAGATGACTCTGGGATCTATCTATAACAATGCAAGTATGTCATTGTTATCTTGAGAAAATTGAACTACACTTGAAGGCCTGCTCCACTCCTGCTGTACTAAGGAATTAAAAAATGTGGAATATGAATTGATGAGTGACCCAAGAACTTTCAGAAGTGCAATAGGGGTTCAACAATATTTAGCTTACGCAACACCCAACATAACTTGCAGTGTGAACAAATTAGGTCAACAATTCCAAAGTCCAACACCCATCATTCGTAAGGGGTCAAAAGAATCCTTCCATACTTGAGGGGAACATCAAGCCTCCATATAAAACCTTGTGAGACAATCCGTTTGCTTAGTTTCTTAGATACCAATGGGGCATGAAGCAAGGAGGGTAGAAGATCCATAGGAGAACACTGTGTCTATCTTGGTGAAAGTTTAGTTCCAAGAAAATCCAAGAAGCAAGGTGTTGAGTCCAGGTTAAATGCAGAACAAAGACTATAGATCTTAAGCTAATGTGATTGTAGAGTTAACTTGGACCAGTCTATTCTCAAAAGAACTTCACATTGATCTGTCCTCGTGTCCTATCTCTTGGTGTCATAACAATAGTGTTTGTGCCTTGGCTGTAAAACCCAGTCTACCATGTACGGACCAAACATCTAGGGTTAGATCTCCATTCCATAGGAGATAAAGTTATCAACACAGAACTAGAGCTAAGGTAAATACAATCTTCCGAACAAATTGCAGATCGTTTGACTAAACCAAACCTCTAGCTGCCTAAAAATTTTATTTCTTCAAAGACAAGCTTGGAGTGATTGAAAATTTGAAATACTAACAAGCTCGAGAGTCCATATTAACAAAAGTATTATTCAATCTTTCAAGCGATCAAACGTGATCTCTGACATATAAAAGTCCCAATCGAAGCTCAAAGAAAATGGATCAAAAGTTACCCGTTTCAACGAGTTTGGGTCCTCCAAGATTGCAGGAGCTTCAACGTGCCTAACACGAACCAAATGAATATCTCATCCAGACAGATATACGACGATTAGAAAATTAAAAATTGCATATCATATCATATAATATCAATGAGGAAGCAGAAGTAGCGTACTCGTGATTGAATCTCCTCCTATAAGCTTTGAGGATGATAGCAGAAACCAAACCTGCGGCGAAAGTAAAAAAAAGGCTGATCAAAATGAAGAATATCGTCCATGGATACTCCATTGGCTAGCTCAAATTGCAGCGGGGGGGCCGAGAGGTTGGCGGCTTGGCGCTACTCCGCCCTTGAGCAGTCTACAACTGGAGCTTTCCAAAGAATATAAAAAAGAAAATGAGTTAATATTCGTTAAATAACGTATGTTGGGAATCTTAATCAACAAGCCCGTCTAGCTCAGTCGGTAGAGCGCAAGGCTCTTAACCTTGTGGTCGTGGGTTCGAGCCCCACGGTGGGCGTCGTTCTTTTTTTAATTAATTCTGTTCCCAAGTTCTTCTTATCAGCCCAATCCATCTTCATGGGCCAATTATTGAATATGCCGATTGGGCCATATTTCATGTTTGGTTTGGGCCCCAAGCTCATTTTTGGCACAAAAGAATTTGGCCAGCGAAAATATTCTACCTACGATATTATTTCATTTGGACTTAAAAAGCATATGTAATTTTACTTTTGGTTTCAATCTAAAATGTTTCGTACAAATGAAACTATTGTTGAATTTAGGATAATTTTTGGGAAAATCTCTTTCGACTGAAATACTTTTTCACCTTTGAAAGAAGTTCTAATTAAGTGTTTTTAGTAAAATCATTTTAAAGGGTCTTTTAATTTTAAGAATCTCCAAAATTATTTTTTAGGTCTACCGAAAAGTCACGAAATTTTTGAAAAATGCTTCTCATTAACTAGAAGTATTTTCACTTTTTCAACAATCATGTCGAACTCACGTTTACGTACGAAGAATATCAATGTTCTTTCTTACTTCTAACTAGCTACGTGGGACTATATTTAAATCCTCGATAGTTTTTTCAACTAAGTTTTTCTTCATCTGTGTGAGAAATACCATGGACAACATGTGGTTGACCGAAATCAGTTGCAAATCCTCTCTCATGCTACAAACAGGCAACTATTGAACTTAGTTCAAGTTACTTTTCAATGAGAATAATTAGTTTAAATAAGACATGGCAGGTATTTATAAGTAGGGAATTAATCTCGATTGTTTATAATGAGTAGCCAACTCCAACAATAATATAACATGATGTGTGTGATGTGCCACCATTTTCCAATGGTGATGCCAAGCATGGGAAGTAACACTAAAGCCCCTGTACATTTTCTCTCTTCAAAATAATGGTGTCTCCTTATCTCTCTCTACAAATCAAACACAAAAAGAAAATTTTTTAATAAGTTGAAGCCGACAAATCAATACGACAAATTGGGATCCATTGAAAACTCTTCATGTTTTAGCAAAATCAGGAAACCCTATTGGGATTGATTGTGGATAAGAATTCCTGCAACAGAGGAAGAGCGCAATCCTATAATGGTGAAGGCTTCAATTTCATTTGATTCAAGTCAAGTGGTGGTGGTGGTGGTGGTGGTGGTGCTGTACTTGATCATGATGACTCGCGTGATAAAGCTGACTGAGGATGGGCCCTCTCTCTCGACATGATTAATGCCATGGAGTTCGGGGAATCACAAAAAGCTAAGTCTTCTTTCTCTTTTCTCTCTCTCTTTCTTAGACCACAAAGTCATGGTGGTGGTGCAGATTTTGACCTCACCCTTTTAGGTGGTGGTGGTGGTGGTGCTGTACTTGATCATGATGACTCGCGTGATAAAGCTGACTGAGGATGGGCCCTCTCTCTCGACATGATTAATGCCATGGAGTTCGGGGAATCACAAAAAGCTAAGTCTTCTTTCTCTTTTCTCTCTCTCTTTCTTAGACCACAAAGTCATGGTGGTGGTGCAGATTTTGACCTCACCCTTTTAATTGCACCCTCCCCCCACCATTCTTTTCTTTTCTTATCCCCATTTACCTGTTCACCACCACCATTGCTTCACATGCGTCAAGCGTTTGATATAATGTCGCACAGAAAAATAATAGTTGGAAATGAGAAAATGCTTGGAAAGTTTTGGATACTGTGTGAGTTGTGAAACAAATGGGATGTTTTTGGCGTTTTGGGTGAATCAACTGGGGATTTGACACTTCATGTTGTGAAAAAAACAATTGAGTCTGTAGGAGTCGGCGGGTTTCATTTTTAGCATCTTCTGGGATTGGAATCACAGTTTATATGTTGACATGTGCAATGCAGTATATAGCTAATTCGGGATCTTTGAGGAAATTACTAAAGATGAACAGCAGGGGATTACTAGATTTAAGTCTATCCTATTGCCTGAGTTTGGAGATGAAGATTAGGAAAGTAAGTGAAATGGGGAAAAGGGGAGGGATTTTTTGGTGTCTCTGGATGCAAAATCACCAATAAATTATTTTGTAATTACACATAGAATTTCATGTTTTTGAAGAGTGGATGCTCTTCCATGCCATTACAACAGAGACAGAATTCCGCACATAGAAAATGTATACTGCCAGTATATAAGTAGTCCGACCAGTCTTATTCATTCTACGGTACAAATTTCATCTGGAAAAAAAAAGGAAAGAGAAAAGAAAGAGAGAAGAGTTTGAACAAATAAACCAATCACCAATTACCAATCCCCTGCTGCTTGGTTAAAAATACCAGAAAGTGGCAAATCTTGATATGAGATGGAGGAAAATGAATAGTAATGATATAATTAGAGCCTAATAAGCCATGGCGACAGGAGGCGCAGCATAGCTGATGGTTCTCTGGTTGGGCATGGCGAGCATGGCGGTGTGATCCAAGAAATCCTTGAGAGCAATTACGGACTCCAAAATGGTTCTCAAATCATCACCACAAGAAAACCCAAAACACCCTTCTCTTCGAACTGCATACACATAAAAAGTTATGCACCCTTTTCTGAATTTGAAGCGAGCCATCTCGCACCCACTTAGCCCTCTTATCAGCTTCTTGTTCACTTCCCCAAGAGGGATTTCCGTCGGCCAAACACGGTCTAAGGCTGCCTTCATGGCCTCATTTTCGAATACAAAGAGAAGAACTTTGGACTTTTTGGTGCCGAGGCCGAGAGTGAGTGTGTGCCAGGCGTGGTGGGCGAGGATTGTGAAGTTTGTGGGGAGGAAGGCCGTGGCTGAAGGGAACGGCGGCTGGTGGCCGGAGTTTCTGGTGGCCGGCGGAAAAGAGAGGAGCCGGAGGAGTTCTAAAGTCCTGGCTCGCCGGATTGTGAAGGATTTGACAATGAATTGGCCGCCGAATCTGAGACCTTTGACATCGGAGCTTGGCTTGAAAGAGAAATCAGAAGCTGGTTTGGTGGTTTGGTCATTTGGGTGTTGGTGTTTCTGCTTCTTGTTGTTGTTCTTCTTCTTGTTCTTCTTTGTCTCTGTTTTCTCCATGCTTTTCTTTTCTTCTTTGCGCCCTTCTTTCTTCTCCCTTGCTTGTGGTGGGTTTTGTTGTTCCTGCTGGTTCCACAATTAAAAAACCAATCCTCTCCTTTGTCATCGTACAATGAACAACCTTTGTTTCAAGAGTTATTACTGATTTTTTTTTTAAAAAAAAATCATTTAGTTTCCTCCAAAAAACACACATAGTATAATAGAATGTTATGGAAACTCCAAAAAATTATTTTTGTGTTGATAATCGACACGTCAAATCCTCCAAATTGTGTATTTTAATGACATTTTCAAAAGATTTTATCTTTTAAGGTGTTGAGTAAGCATCTTTATTCTTATTTGGCCACTCAGCTTAATGATGATAACAATTCCATTCTTAACTAATGAATTATTTATCTCATAAACATTACAACTCAAAGAGAGAGATGTTGTTGCACAAAGTCGTTATCAGATGTTGTATCGATATCACTGTGTTTGGTGGGAATTAGATCCTAACCATTGGTAGCTAGATCGCATTCCCATCCATTTTCCCCTCAAAATAACATTTTTATTTTTTTATTTTTTCAAAAAAAAAAAACTTATTTAGTAACTATTTCAACTCGATTTGTTGCATAGTTGAGACTAAGATAAAGTTTATAGTAGTTTAGACTTTAGAGGTAGTAATAAGAAAAACAAAACGGATCAATAACTAGTTTGATGTTTATCTTGTAGTTTGAAATTAGGTGCAAACTTTTTTGTTTAAATACTTTTCACTCTACTCGTAGTTATATTTTCAATTTTTGTTTATTTTAGTCTTTGTATTTTCAAAAGGTTCATTTTGGTAGTTCTACTTTTAATAAGTGACCAACTTTGTCCATATTTACAAAATTTTGACACAAAATTAATACGTTTAATACGTATTTATGGCTATATTTCAAAAAATTTAGTGAATAAGATGTGATGCTAAAATTATTATTGAAATAAATAAGATAAAAATAAAAATTAATAGACTAAAATAATTATTTTTTAAAAATATAGGAACCTAAAAAAAGTATAGGAATAAAAATATAATTTCTTTCCTCCTTGAAAATTGGGAAGATTCTAGTTTTTTAGGTTACCATGAACTTCTAAATTTGGTTACATGATGCCCAATTACAGAGGAGGAGGACCACAGAACTGTGAACCCAAATAGGAAAATTACTTGAATCAAGAACTTCATTTGTTTCCCAACTTTCATAATTACACCCATTTGTTCAACTTCTTAACCTTGGAAGGCTAAAAAGTTTCAAGTAATGCTTCAATTTTTAATTTTTATAACCCTTTTTTCACTTCACCTTCCATCGGTAGCATAGATTATAGAATGTATGTTGTTTGTTATATATATATATATATAATACATGAGAAATGGTTATTAAAAGTCCAAAGTATGTTCAAATAGTAGTTCAAGTGGTTTCGTTTTTCATTACCCATTTTGTGCACCATGAATTGATGCTTATAAGAATGGAACATTTTGAAGACAAAAAGAGGGATAAGATTGATTCATATCATAAAAGAAAATTATAGAATTATCATTCTAATATTTGATCAGTATCGTATCAGGAGCTGTTCAAAGTATATATAACTGAACAAGTCGAATTCAATCTTAGAATTTTAATTTCATCAAATTAAGACATTGTACTTGACTACATTGTCATACCAATAAGTTTTGTTAACCAAGTGGCTTATTTCGTAAGGTTTGAGACTACATTTGAGCGTTTTTTAATTGCTAAACCTTTCAGGTGACTTATGTAAAAATTTTCTAACTGATTTAATTATGCAGTCATATTTTTAAAGTAAGTTGGTTTGAATAAAAGTATATAAGATTTGATTCTCAAAAAAGAACTAAAAGGGAGGTTGTATTGAAGACATTTGTTGTATGTTTTGGAGAGAGATAAGGGTGGGTTACCAAATTGACAGCCTAGAAGTCCTTTCAATAAAGCTAGTTTCCTTCTAAAGGCACCATTGCCTTTAATCATATCATGAGAAAAGAAACTTAGAGAGGCCATGAGGAGGACCTAATAAATAACCCTTACTAGGAGGGAGACATTATGGCCCTCACCTAAAGTTTGTTTCACCCCATTCATGCCCTTCTCATTATAATAATATACTCTCTTTTTTTCTTCCATTCCTTAAATTAAATCTAGTTTTGACCTTAGTATTTTAAAATAAAATCTTTTTACTTATAGTTGATTTATTGTGCAAACAATAACTAGTGCACATTGGAGCGGCTTAAATCTCCTGTGGATGATAAAATTGATTCAATGTGGTTAAGAAAACTTGTTTAAGTTGACCACCTTTCATATCAACCTTTTCTTTCCTCATTACCATTGGACTGGGGCAAAAATTTTGATTTTCAAACTTCCTCCACCTCATTCAATTCAAGGCTGTAATTGAAGCAAATACTTGAGCTGTAGAATCATATGATATAAGGCATGTGAAGCATACTGGTAGAAAGGAACTTCTCCCCTTGCCTGTCATTTGCGATATTCATGTACTCAATTTGCTTATTATAATAATTTGTTAGGATAATGCAACTGACCTATAGAAAGAATGCTTTAGAATTTTGATTCTCCACCTCCTATTCTAATTTTGTTAATAAAATTTCAACTTAAAAATGAGGTTAATACTATAAAGGAGGGCTTTTGAAGGTCTACATCTAATGCAATAGACAGAATACCTAACAATGATTATCAATCACCAAAAAGAAAAAGAGAGAGAGGTGTTTGTTGAATAATGATAATGGTGGAGAAGATGAGGTTAGTTTTTGTATTTTGAATGGTGAACATTATTAATCATCAAAAGAAAACTCTTTAAATAAAACAATGATTTTGGTTATGGAATGGAATGGAATGGAAGCCACAACTTTTTCAGGTCATTTGCTTGATTGAACTCACTATTTAGCACCTAATTTTTCAATTTTAACATTGTTCTTTTTTTAACAAATTTTTAGTTTGTCTGTACAATTAATGTCTACAAATATGTTTGCACCTAATTTTTTGTTTTAACTATTATTATAAGATGTTTCGCATAGTCTAGTTTTCATTTTGTAATATAATAAATTGAGGTTATATGTCAATTAATATGTTGATAATTAAAGGTCTAGTTAATAATGACTTTTTTTTTTAAATAATAGTAATAATAATAAAGTTAAAGTTTGTTGGCTAACAACTTTTTGAAATTTTAATTTTTCTTTTTAATTCCCAGTAAAATTTGTGAAAACTTAAAAACGAAGTTTCCGTTTNTTATAACTAACGTAAAAAAAGTAGCGACGAAAGTATTATGTCAAAATTGTAATAAAAAGAAATAAGATGAATATGTAAATGAGATGACTCAAATAGTTTTTTTAAAAAAATATAAAATATTATGAGTTAAATAGTTTTAAAAGTCTAAAAAATTGAAAAGAATTATAAAAATGGTCCATTTCACTTAATAGTTGTCAATAACAAATTAACAATGGAGTTTTCTTCACTAAAAAAGATTAAGTTTTATTAATTAATATACTCATAATTAAGATTCAATAATTATTGAAACATATCTACAAATTAAATGATTAACTTATCAAATCACTACTATTATGTCATATGGATTTTATTGTTCTATCATAACGAGTAATTTGTCGAACTAAAAAACTAATAATTTGTTTAACAAATGTAGAGGAACTGCTGGGATGAACAATCAAACAGTTTATTTAGTATTTTTATTATAACTATGACCATTTCTGAATATGAATCAATAATTATTGAGACAATATTCAATTATTTACTTTATTAATTCAACAACTATTAATGGCTATATTTATTTTTCAAAATTAAAAGTTTTTCATATAATTCATATCAATTAACTTTGTTAATTATATAGTTTATATAAAAAGAAAATGTATGGCTATAATATAAACTTCCAAAAAATATCAATAATTCTTTGCACACTCGATAAAAGTTAAAAGTATCTGATACTTTTTATTATATAAAAAATGATAGATATATTTTTCATAATATCTATGACTATCCCTCTAGATCAAGTAGATGAATAATAATAATTGAACTATCTATGCTATTTTCAAGTGTTAAAATGAAAAAAAAAAAGCTACAATAATAATAATATTAATTGAGTTTATAAGAAAGCCTATAATGCGAAAGACAAATTTCTTTTTGCAATTTAAATTTTGAAAATTAGCCTAATTAATTGTTTAAAGGCTGCAATTTCACAATCCAGGCCTAGGCGAAGGAAGTTCAGACGAGGCCCATCTTACGCAATGACCCGCATCAATAATCGAATGTCATAATAATTCTGGATATTTATTTATACAAAAGAAATAAAGAAAATGAGAGAAATAAAAAGTAAAAGATAAAGTAAATTTGATCAGACAATTGGGAAAAAAATATGCGGTGAAAATGGCGTTACTATGGGTTCAGCTTCATTTAACAGAGTAATAAATTAATAAATAAAAAAAATAAAATAAAATAAAATAATTAAAATACATATATGAGATAAAAATGAAGAGTTCCCAAAAGCCCACAAAAACAACAGGCACGGAATACGGGAGAGAAAAAAGGCAAAAAGAATTAATTTTCTAATTCTATTTTGTATAAGGAAGCCCAAAATAAGAACCAAGCAGTGTTTTCCCTGTCGTTGGTTGTGATTTGTAATCGTAATCGTAATCGTAAATTGTAATTGTATTCCATCCATCCATCATCACATCAACGTTTGCTTGCTCTGCTGCTGCATAAAAATGGAGCCAGGAGCAAACCCAGAACCACTCCCCAAAATGAAGCTGAAATTTCCCCAGTCGCACCCTTCTTTTCCCTTTTATTTCCTCTACATTTTGCAGCTGCATGAACCTCACACCTTCACCATCACCATCTCCATCCGGGTTCACACTTATTTCATACTCATACCCAACAACCAAAAAAATATCAAAATCCGCGGTACACAATTCTTCGTCTCCTCCTCAAAATTTCTCCTTCTCGTCTGTACACAATCTCAAACGGCTCTCAACAACGAGTGTCGTCGCCTCTCAGGCTTTATCTTCCTAATGTTATCGCCATTCACTGGCCTCAAAAACCGATCTGATTCGATCTCCGATTGGAGAACTGACTGAAGTCTCTTCAAATGCCCACTGCACTGCTTGTGGTTCAGAATGTCTCTGCTCCCCAACTGCTGCTGTTTTTCTGGACTAACCGTTCTCTGGCATGGTGACTGCCATTTGGCTTGCAAGTATGCCAGGGATCGCCATGGAGGAAGTGGCATGGAGTTTAGCTTAAGCGAAGACTTCGCAGCTTCAACCATGATTTGAAGAAACTGCTTAAGCCGTGCTGAAGAGCCAACATAGATTACGGGAAGTGAATTCAATATCCTATCATACGATTCAACTGCCCTGGCTATTTCAAAATGGCTTCGGAAGTCGATATCGATAATCAGTCTCTCTGAGCTTCCAGAGCTGTAGTTAACGACATCAATATACTCATGATCTCCTGTAGACGAGAGAGAAGAAGGCGTTATGCCGAATAAAGAAAAGGTGTCTCAACGCAGAGAAGGTTTCAGCCTCCTTTCTTCATATATCAGAGTATCAAACTCCCACATTTTATACCCTTCAGCACTACTAAAAAGGCAGAGAATATCACTTCTCATTTGACGGCATACATTGGGAAACAGAAGCTTATTCTTATGCTCTAAAAAAGGGATCTACAATTGAAAAGTAATTAAGCCATACCCGCACACTCCAAGTTTAAAATTTTCCGTTTCTATTTATTATTTAAACAGAAAATTCTCGATTTTCGAAAGTAAATGAATAAGGTTGTGAGGGGGAATACCTCCAGGGACCTTGCCAGCACCCTGCCATCTGGTTGCACATACAGCAGCATCATAACCTGAGAGTCTCAGTAGCTTTACCAAAGAAAAGCGAATGCAACTGGCGTTGCAAGGAGCAGAATTGTTAATGTGCAAATCCTTCTCATTCATCGACAACGTGAGCGAGTGAACCACCGAAAGCAAATCACTTTCATATTGGGATACTGGATTTTTATAGAACTGGAACAACAAACAATAAATTGTAAGAACTTAATTAATTTATCTCTATCTTTTACTTGGTTAGATCAAAACAATATGCAGGACAGAACCAAATGACAGAACTAGATAGATGGACTTCATGCAACAGTTCCCAGAGAAAATTCAACATTCAGGTACATTAAACAAGACATAACACGAGTCTTGAATAGGGAGGGTTATATGTTCTTCAAAGAAAAGAAAGGCAGCTGGAGTAGATTAAGCTCCATGATATTCATTTTTTTACCTGTAATTCAATTTTAAAGCACTTGTTTAAGTGATATAACTATTGTCTAGAATTGCCCATACATCAACTAATAAATCGCCTCAAATTTATCCAATTGGACACCAGAAGGCAGCCAAAAGAACTTACAAAATCTAGCCACAAAGATACTCAATCCGACCCTATCAAACAACAAAAAAGTCCCAGGCTCAACGCCAATATGACCAAAGCTCGTCCAAAACAAACTCTCAATGAAAAAAGAACATCCACTATAGGAATTTCGTTAAAGTACAAGAATTCCAACATCCAACTAGAGATCTCCAAAAGACATGCACCCAAACAGTGGTTTTCATTTTACAACTAATTCAAGTCTATAATTCGATTTGATGAACATAAAAGTTAAAATTCAAAGGACTAAACTTGACCCCTCTAAACAATGAGTTTAAACAAATTCCTACATTTTTGAAAGGGGTTAATTTCGATTTCTCGTTTTCTAACCCAATTCTCGGATCAAATAACAAATACATAGGCAGCAGGACTCCCAACCGCAGTTCCAATCGATACTTCAATATTCATAATCACTATTCATAGTTAATAATAAGGAAAAGAACAAAAATCCCATTTCCAGTAGAAAAAGATATAAAGTTATTTCCGTCCGACAAAAGAAAACGTAACCGTCCAATTTCCATCCAAGGAGATTAAAAGATCATGGCAAACGTTCAATTGCTCGGAGGATTATAATAAACCAGTCCCGTTTAGTAATCATAAACATTAAACACATCAACAAGTCAAAAACATATAATTATATTTTCCAAAAAAGAGTAATGATATAATTACATCCACAATTCAGCGAAGATATCTACAGAACCAGGCTAAGAACAAATCAATCAACAAGAGAATTTACCAGAATCTTCTCGGCAAGATAAGGAAGATCAGAGACACCAGAATCGCTATCGCTGCTACACCAAGACTCGGCCCCACCGCTCCCATTTTCTAAGAAATCGCTGACCATGAGAGCCAAATCGTGCTCGCTCTCATGGCTAAAACCTCCCATCTGAGCCACACCCCCGAGTCCGATTCCGCCTCCACCGCGGCCGCCTACCTTGACCCATAAATCCCCACCCGGAACGCATACCCGGCAGTCCATCTCCGGGGCCACAAAACCTTCTGTTTTACCACTATCCCTGTACCTCTCCAGCTTCCCACGGCCCTCTGATTGAAATCACAAATGCCCTTTCCCATCCCCTGGATTAGCGAAATTCATCGTCGTATTCACGATTGAACACAAAAAGGGGGGGAAAATTGAATTTGCGCGTTTCCGATTTTGCACCAATCAGAAAAATTGGATTACGGGTAATTGGTATTATCGGCCGCTTGGTTCTTGAAATACGATCCAAATGGGTAGAGAAGAAATAAAGAGCTGAAAAAGAGAGACCAAAAAATGATGATGCCTTTTTTTCCTGCAAAACCCAAAGGATCCAAAGGACGGTGGACGGAACGAACAACGAAAGGGGGATGAAGTGCATATAAAGCAGAAGATAAATAATGAAAGGACGAAAATATCCTCCGATATTCTTGTAGACCAAGTAAGTCTCCTCGTTTACGCGGAAATATCGTAATAGTGGATAAGGAGGGAAATTTATTTAGTTGAACCAAGACGCAAAATTAAACAAATTCTTATTTTTTTTCCCATTAATTTAAGCTGTTCTTTCTTTTTTCTTTTTTCTTTTTCTAATTATTATAATAGAGTTCGAAACAGAATTGGATTTTGTTTTCACCTACCACGGATAAAAATCCGTTGGGTAGTTTAAATCTTTTACCTTTTTGTTGTTAAATTATCTTAATTTCAGTTGGCAACAAAAACTGCCAAAAATATCGAAACCAGTTAGATTCTCCGGTAAAAGATATTTGTTATTGGTAGGATTTTTCTAAGCTATCATCTGCCACGATTAAATTAATTGAATCAACCAAGAAAATAATAGTGTGACCGTGGCTGGCTTTGATATAAAATGGGGTTAAAAATGAACTGGTATGGAATTGCCACGATTAGTAACTTTCTATATCACTAATGAAAAAAAACACATTTAATTTCTATTGAAATGACACATAATCGAAGTGGGTACTTTCTAATCAGAAATTTTATTTTGCTTATCATGTTCTAGCTTGTTACCAATATTTTCACCTCACCTCCAACTAGATTACAGGTAGGCAACCAACTTGATGGAGCTAGTTGTTTGTTCAAAATCAAGCAATAACAAAGTCAAAATTGAATTAATTTCTATTTGTTTTTTAAATTTTTTAAAAAGTGATTCTCTATTTATGTTGGTGAGTAGGTATTATAATTTTCATTTCTGGAAAAGATTCCAAACAGACCGAGAAAACTATTGCAGGAAAAAAAACCACTTTAATTTATTTAGTTAATTTTTTTTTAATTATTTTAGAAAACAATTTGTCCATTTTTGTCATTTTATTAGATTTCTTCTATTCCCAGAAATAAGTCGTCTTTTCTACGCTAAGGGAAAAAACTAAATAAAAAATTGATATCTCTTTGTCAAGAGGATGAAATTATATTAAAATGAATACCGATACTGTATAATCGTAAACTGTTTAAATTTGACCCAATATTTCGAGAATTCTATTTGGTTTTGTTTTGTTTTTTTTTTTTCTTTTTAATATAACAAATAGGATTTGGTTTGATTTTTTAATTTTGAATAAAAGAATGAGATTCGATTCCCGTGTTTTGTTGAATAATTCTGAAGCAAAATAATAAAGATAATTTCCCATTTTAATGTATAAAATAATAAACAGAAGGCAGAAAAGATGGGATATATATTAATTGACATTAAACACAATAAAAACTAGCCACCTAATCTCCACCTAACAATATAGGCTGCAAAGGGTAAAGTAGTCATTTAGCGGATCAACCTTGGAGACCAAGTCACAATCAAACATCAATAAAACGGGTTTTTCCATCTATTTCATTCATGATGATCTAATCTATTAGATTATAAATTATAACTTTTTCTTATAATTTTATAAAAAAAAAACTTTTTTATATAAAGATTAGACGTGATAATGATGCTAACTTGAGTAGAATTTGTTAATTAAGGTATGTATTTTATATCAAAATATCATATCTTTAAACACACCTCTACATATTACCCGATGTTAATTTATTGAATTTACATGTCTATTTTTATAATAATTTTGTAGTGTAATTTTATAATAAAATTTAATTTGACAATTTTAGAAGTCATCATACTTCAATTTAAAATAAAAAATTTTCTATTTCAAAGTATATGGAGAATAATTTGGGTTGCGTATAAATTAGTCAAATATCTACGTGAGTGAAAATACAAATATCAATTCAGTCATTATAATTTAACATTCTTTTCAAAAACTCTCCAGTTGAATCTAAATTTATTCTTACAAATTAATTTTATAGTCCCCTAAAATAATGTATTTAATATGACGATAATTTATAATGAAAATGACATGCAAGATTTAATAAAATTAAAAGAGCAACAAGATAAAAAGAGTTTTTTCTATTTGAATACAACACGTGAGGTTTAGAATTTGAGTTCGTAATATTTTAATCGAAAATAAGTCTTTGTTAAAACAACCATAACTTAATGTTGATTAACAAATATCTAAAATAAATATTCTAACTCCTTGAGATAGGAAAAAAAGTATATACTTTATAAAAATGAAGAAAAACACGCCAACCATATGATTTGTATTTATTGTTGTTTTTAAAATTTAATATGGGAGGAGGGGGAGCCACCGAAGCGGTGGCATCTGTCAGGAACAGATCACCAATCAATTTGAGGTGCGGTGACACGTGGTCTTTTAACGACTTAATGGGGACCATAATTTATAAAAAAGAGAGGGAGAGACCAGAAATATTAAATCGTGTGGCTGTGGTATTAAATCATGGATTTTGCCTTTTAATTGTATAGCTATTATATGGGTCCTTAATAATTAAGAATGGAAAATGAAACAAAATTTTGCATACCCATTAATAACAATTTGATGTGTATTTTAACCCGACATACGATTTTCTACAATCCAAATATTCAACCTATAGAAAAAATATTTTGTTTAAGTTTAAAAAAAAAAACAAGAAAAATACCAAGATTCCTTCTCCAATTTCATAATCTAAACCGAAAACAACTACAATAGATTAACATATAGAATCCAAAAAACTTAAACGAGCAACTTTCTTTTTTTATCTGGATAAATTATTATTTTAATAGGGGAGAATGAATATTCTAGTAAGCGTAGGGAGCGCAGGGCTCCCCCGAGACAGGAGCCCGAGCGCAATCAAGAGACCTTATAAACATAACAAATCAAATTTGCATAGTGACTAAATCAAAATTCGATAATAATGAATAGAAATGGCAAAGCCAGAAGCATATCTAGTAGCAGACGCAAAGAGAGCATGGTCAGGTTACAGGAGTCTACAAGAAGAAGGCTAGGTTACAACAAACAAGCTTTCCCCCTTTGTTTGTTGTGGGTCGCGCTTCAACGCAGGCACTCAATGAATGAAATGAGTGGAGATCTTCCTTCCCCCTTGTTAATTACCAAGAATTTCGTTGCCACTGGTGGTGAAGAAAATTTCTACCATCCCACCCAAAAACAACTCGGAGCCTAAACTAAAGAGAAGAGAGTTCAGTCTACAAGAAGCTGGCAGAGCTTTAGCCATTGGACTACATCCATCGAGACTACCTAAATCGCTGTCTCTTATACACATCTTCCATCAGGACTACTTAAATTAAAAGAGCCACGTTAGTTTTGAGATGAAACTCATGAATATTAATAATATATAGATTAAAAAAAAAAAGAGAACATGATTCAAGAAGCTAAGCAGAGTGTTTTGGAATTGAAGGGACCAAACTTGGAGGGAAAAAAAGGGACCAAATGAATATAAAGACGTTAATTATTTGCTACAAAACCAACACCCTCTTTTTCTTTGGCCATTCAACAATGGAATCTAATAATTGTACCCAAAAGTAGCTAGCCACATCACACCAGCTCTCCTAAAATAAAATTAATAAATAAAAAAGCAATAATTTGCATGACAATAATCAAGAGCAGATCCAGCAAGGATTAGAACCACGTAACCGTGAAAYTAGTTTCAATTATATACGTGGTGTTATTTTAACGAGAAATTAATGTTTGGTTCATTGGCTTACGTCAATCCCTCTAACCTCCGATGTCCTTCACTACAAGACAAAGGAGAGAGGGGAAGCTCCCCCTCTCCTTCGTCCCCTCTTCATGGTCGATGAAGATCTCCAAAGGTCAGCAACGGTGGCAGCAGTGACATTCACTTAGCATGGCTAGTTGAAGCTAGTTTGTGAGTTTCAACCAAAGAGAGGAGGAAGAAGAAGTTCAAATGTTTAGATAATTTGAAAAAGAGAAAAAAAAAGGGAGAAACCCAATTATATATTAAAAAAACTAAATTAAAAAATAGTAAAACAAAATCCATCTAACTACCACGTTGTCTTATAGCTAGTCAACTAAATCAAGTAAAGGTTAAAGCAGGTAAAAGACTATTTGAAATTATTTTCTAAATTCTAAAGTCTCTTTTTAAAACTATTTATAATTAAGTAAATGACCATTTAAATTTAAAGGCGTCTCTTTTAAAACTTAGGATCAATAAATAAATAGTGATTTTTAATAATAATAATTATTATTATTTTAATGAAAGGTAACTTTAAACTTCAACAATAAAGAACTATTAGAGATTAAAGTTGCAAGTAGGGAGAGGTATTAAATTAAAGTTCAGTGACGTGGAATCTTGAGGGGATGTAGATATGAGATTGGAATTATGAGAAAAAGCAGTTTCCCATCCCAAGAAATTTGGAAACGGTCCTTCATCCACCCAATGATTAAATCAAATGTAGCCTATAGGCATGTGCTTTCACTAAAATTATGACACCGACAGGTGACGAAATCAATATTTCTTATCATTTGTTTGGATTGGATATAGCCTATAGGCATGCTTGGAATGGGCTTTCCAACTGGAGAATGTTTGGACCGGCCCAACTCTACTAGATTTCGATTCATTTAGGTCTCAACCTTTTTCCCAAAGTTGATATTTTATTTATTTTTTAAAGTTAAATTATCAATTGGGTTTAATTTCAATTTTGTTCCAACAATTTAAAAGTTTCAATCAAGTTGATGTGATTTAGTGTCCATTTGAGACGACTTTTTGAAAAATTACTAATTTTGAGGATCTCTAGTATAGCTTTGTACTGATTTTGGATTACTAAAGGTACTTTTTAAGAAATCTACAATAAATAATAAATATTAAAAAAATTATTTAAAATATATTGTTTTAACTCTTTTTTTAAAAAAGTGATCGACCAAAAAATCAATAGTAAAAAAGTACATAATTATGACGTTTGAATATAGTAGAACTAAACGGCACACTTGTAAATAAAAATTGTAACCAAATGCGTAATTAAAATTCTTTTTATTCAAAATATTTTAAGATAAAGTACACAAATCGAAAGGTCTATAAACTGTGCATTTTAGTCTTAGTTTTAGTTTGATCCTTATTATATATTAAAAGTTCCGTTATTCGAACCTACAATATTTCCTCGAGGATAAATGTCTTAGCTGATTGAGCTAGGTTCAGATTAGTCCATAAGTTTCAATTTGATATTACGATTTAATTAAATTTCACAACTGGTCTGTTTTTTTTCAATCTTAAAACTATAATACAATAAGATAACATTATTGGCTAAATAAAAAAATACTAGTTTATTGTCACATAGATGTAAAACATCTCAACATCTCATGTATTCAAATAAGTAGTAACGTGTAATAACAAAGACAATTTGTGAAAATTAAACCAACTATTAAGAATCAATTTAAAACTAAAGGGATGGGAGCTTTTAAGACCATAATAATCAAATTTAAGGTGAATCCAAATTAATTGATCATCATTTAGTATTATTTTTAAATACGATAGGATATCACCGACGTTTAGATATAAAATCTCTCGTCAACCTAGTATAGGTCAACTAGTTAATACATTTATTTCCGACTAAAGGGTGGAATTCGAATCCCCCATATTTCAACTTTATAAAATAACCAATTAGAATGTTGTTCTTTTTTCTGAATAATCATGGATGATAATAAGATAATAATGAAATTTCAGAAATGTCAGCATTATCCTTTTTATTCACCAACTTCGCCACCTCCATCGAATAAGTTTCCAGGTAATGTGCTAGTATCAAATTTGACCTGACGTATAATTTGACCAAAAATATTATGATCTATATTGGAAGTAGATTCAAAATTAATTATCGGTTATACATTTTTTTAATGGTTTGGTAACGACAGGTGTGAATACCTAACTTTTTTAAATTTGTAAATGAATTAAAAAATAACAAGCAGTTGTAAAAATCAAACGTTATTTTAAATGCATAAATTAAAGAGGGTAAGAATGAGAGATAATATCAAAAGTTTTTATAGTGGTTCGGAACTCCTACTTCATTGCCCAAGACTCCTTAAATAGTTTACTATTTCAACACTCTCTTGCGGGTGGGAATCAAACCGATTAACCACTCTTTTTTGTAGGCTCAAGAGTAATTAATAAGTTCAAGATCCAACCTACGTCAACATTTTTCATGGTTCAAGATCAAACTGCTATAATCATTTTTAATAGTTAAAGATCAAACCACTCACAATCTCAAGGTGCATACACACCTTAATACAATATCCCAAATGATGCAAAATATACAATACAAATAAAAGACCTCGCTGAGGTAGAATAATACACAAATTTCACACTAAAGCAATGACTAAAAACCACACTCTAATGTGGGAGGGAATGAAAATTTCGAAGAAGAGAGGAATATGATTTTTGCTTGGAATAATTGATGTGGGGAAGAATAAAGTTAGTGGCTTTATATGGAATTTCGAGGATAAATTTTGACAATTAGATTTAGCACAAAAAAGAATGAGGAATGGGGATTAAGAGAAAAGATAAGTAAAAGAAATTTAAAAAATTTATGGAGATGGGAAGAAAATGGTGGAAATGGAGGGAAAATTCAAAATTATTAATTCTGAATTTATTTTAATTTGTCACGCCACCACATGATTCGTCCATGTCATCCACCACATTAGAAAAATCGTTATGTCATGTTATTGCCACATCACTACCATGTCACCATAATTTGATTTGTTAAATACCACTCGACATTTGTCATATCAGCAAAATGTCAGGTCACCTGAAATGTCATCGGCCATATCAGCAAATGCCACGTTACTTACCACATATCAGTTCTAATTGGTCGGACTATCCACGTCACCTGTCACATGTGTTTTCTTCCTAAATTTGTTTTGGTCATAACGTATCCATTCGAACTCCGATTCGAGTGATTCAAAAAGTATTGAATTCTTGTTTCTAAGCTCTACGCTATAGATAATTTGAAACACTAAAACTACCAATATATATGGATATGGAGACAGTGCACATATCCAGTATAGGAGCATAAAGATGTAAAATAGATTAATATCATAACTGTAGCTTTATTTTTAAAAAAGTATGTTAATAATGTATCTAGCCAAAATGATAAGTATCAAATACAAAGTTCAATAAAAATTTAGGAACAACCGATAAGGAAAAAATAATGAAAAAAAGCTTGAAGACTCGAATTAAAATAAGACAAAATGTAATGAAAAGCAATCCACATATGTAACACGGTCAAGATATTAGTTACGTGTTAGGCTCTTTTTTCTCTCACCCTATTGGTCCATTATTTTCCATGACTTTGACATCTCTCTCTATGAAAATATATATAGAATAGAAAAAGAAGAGCGAATGATCGCCGACCAAGGAACCTATTTTTCAATAACGTACTAAAAAATAACAATAATTTAGGGTACAAATTGTGTTACACATGAGATGCACCCAATGAAATAATATCTTTTTCATTCGACTTTCACACCACCAAACCCACGAATGGGTTTTACATTATATTTATAAGATATTTTAGATTTTGTCGACCCCATTGATACACAGAGAATCAGTTAAAAAAAGGATTTGGCCCTAATCGCCTCGACATTCCTCTGCGACACCCAAAGCCAAGCATGCTTAACTTTTGAGTTTTTACGATTGAGCCACCGAAGAGAAAAGTGCACTACATTAGGTAATGACTATCAATTATTTTAAACATTTTCTTAATCATTCTTCCATGATCTCAGGATTAGATGTGATATCGGTTCATTCATATACTCTTCCTTCTTAGTTGGGCTTCACAATAATATAATCAAATAATTTCATTCTACCCATTTTTTTTATTGAATTTTCTCTTTTATAATACTTTTTTAAATGAGAATTTTGGTAATATTTCCTTTGTTTGATAAGAAAAATGGTCGTGGTGTTATAAAAATTGAGAGAGAGAATATTATGATATGATTATTGTCCTACATGTGTTTTCTAATTAGTGATTTAGTAATGTTTTGTCAATAATTGGGAAAATGTCGTTTTATGGTGGACAAATTTAGCTCATGCCGGACAAAAAGGGCAAAAAACCCTCTCTTTTACAGGAAAAAGGAAAAGAAATAGCCTATTTTTTTTCTTTCTAATTTATTCTTAAATTCACATTTTCTTTTTAGAAAATTAACTTTCTCGTCTTCTATACTTTTGTTTTTCAGCCTGAGAAAATCTCTTTTTTCACATTGGAAAAACGACTAATAATTAGGGTGGGCCCCAACTCCCATTAGAATTTATTCTATATCCTTGGTTTCTAAGAAAAAGCTTTGTAAAACTTGCTTTTTCTTTTCATTTAAAAAATAAAAATAATAATAAAATAAAAAGTGTTGGCGATAAATTTCCGCGAATCACAAATTATCACGTAATTATAATAATAAAATTATATGTCATTAAATTGAGGCCAATTAAATAATGTCACGTATTATCTTTGGGCATTTGAATTGGAACCATCAAATTATATTATAACCATGTGATGATATAAGTTGATCTAATAAGATTGACCACATATGACATATAAATTGATCCAATCAAAATTTGTCATGTCTTATATGGATCCAAGCCCACCTAAACCCCATAAAAAACTCTACAAATAGAGGGATTCATTCACCTAATAAGATCAACAAGCTGTCAATAGGTCGATCAAGACAAACAAACCGTCAATAGGTCGATCAAGATCAACAAGTCGGATAAATATTAGAGATTGTATGAATCTCAAATATCAACACAAATTTATTTAGTCACGAAATATAATTCCTCCGAAAATCACAAAAAGTTGCATTGTTTTTTTCTCTCTCAATGCTATTTGCTAAAAGCATGCATAAAACTTAAAGACACAATCATAATCTTTAAAAGAAAAAAGAAAACAAAAGGAAAAAATAAATAAATATATATATATCTGACTTTTGCAATTTTATGAGCTAGTTTGCACAAATCTCAAAGATAATTGGTGTACCTTAAACGTAATTAAAAGTTTGGTTGTCTTCCACTTTTTTAAGACCAACTTCACTATATAACCCATAAATTAATTATTTGTATTAATGAACGGTGATACATAGCATTTGAAATTTACCTTCATTATTAATAGTCATGTTGAATATTTTTTTTTCAAATTTTATAAGAAAAGGTATACGTCTTTGATCAAAGATATATTGTTTAAATATGTAGTTTATTTCTCACATTTAAAAAATAAATTTTGTCTTTCAAAATTTTTTTATCCTTTCTTTTTAGTACTAGATCCATGTCATGTTATTGACTTCGTCGGATCTATCTTTCAAGAGACCATGGAGGAAAAACAAAATTTTTCAAGAAAAATAACACTTCGTTTTGATTCAGATTCACATGGATTCATTTCATTAATTTCTTATTTTTATTATATTTTATACAACAAAATTTATACACATTATATTCATAGATTTTAATAATGAATTTTGAATACTATATTTTAACATGTAAAATCTAATCAAATAATATCTTTATCTATTTCTTTCCCCCTCCCTAAATATTCTTTTTGGTGGAGAAAGTTGGTTTGCGTTGCTGAGGAGATTTTAAGAGGGTGGAATAAGATTGTTCAAAGTTCCAATATAATATAATCTAATCTAAATCTAACCTATATATGATAATAAAAGGTTTTACCAAATCCAATTTGGTTTGTTTATGAGTGTGTTTTTGAAAATATAAAGAGGAACTGCCGGTTGTTCAAATTAATTATGGTCAGCACTAAGCTAAGTTCTTTTTAAAATTACAATTTCTAAAATAAGATATTAACTAATTATAAGAATAATTGGGTCAAAAGTTCCAGTGTCAAGGAAAAATATATTTTTTATCAAGTCGTGTCGTTTCTAAGTAATCAAAAGCGATTTTCCAGCCATTCATGAAGCTTAATGTGCAATTAATTATGTTAATTTAGAAGTTCAACTTAGGCTGTAGTGGTTTATGACCTAATTACATTAGGGGAATGTGTTTTTTTTAAGATAAAATATTGTACAGAATTAAATTAGAAACTCTCTCCAAGGAACTCGACAAAATAGTAACTTCGGGAGAAGGGGTGCCAACTCACAAAGGGGGTTGTAGTGAGGTAAGATTCGAACCTACGACCAATCAATTAACAGCCGACCGCTCCACCACTGAGCTACTGAGGAACAACGGGAAATTATTTCTCATAGAATTCAATTCTCGTTCTCAACCCATGACCAATATGAGCTCGAGGTTTCCTTCGTAACTCCCAGAACTTCTTCATAGTGGCTCCGTTCCATGCCTCATTTCATAGAGAACCTCAAAGTGGCTCTATTTCATTATATTCCATCCATATCCCAATTCCATTCATTTAATATNTCTACCTATACCCTTTCTTTTTTTTTTTTTCATAGGAATTCCGCATATTTTCACATCTAGGATTTACATATACAACATATATCACTGTCAAGAGTGAAATTTTTTTTATTTCAATATTTTGATAATCACAATTTTTTATGGCAGGATCTTGCTCTATGTAGATGGCCACTCCGATATGAAATAACACCGTAGAATTTTCACATAGTATTTTTTTTTTCTTTAAAAAAGCAATAATTCATAGATGTTTTATCAGTGTTTTTTTTTTAATTATTCAAACACCTCATCTTCGACTTCTTATTAATCAATAATGCATTTTATATCTCCCCAATTATTCCCTGTCCAAAATTTTCAAACTGTTTGGACACAAAATTCTCCCTCATTTTTCACTAAACTCCCTCTTCAAACACATTTTTCTCCCACCAATATAAATTTTAAGATCGAGGACCAATATATAATTTTGGATTTGGAGGTGAAAAAAAGAGAAACAACGTGTTCAAAGAGCGGATGACAGACCAAATATAAACTAAAAGCACTATGAACTCAGAGTAAGATTAAATAGGTGGCAACTCTTTTTTCTTTTTTCCGTTTTCTGAGAATTGATAGGTTACAACTTGCAATATTGATGATGATTGGTATATTGGTAAAGGGAAAGCATATCCGAAATGGATGTACTTTAGTCACATATCCATTATATGTTCCACTTCCACAAAAACTAGAAATTCAAGATAATCAAATCTCTACAAAATAATTACAATCTTCAATACACTTTCCATTCTATTTTCTTTAATTATAACAGAATGGATAATTTTTTTTTTTCTTTTCAAAGGGAGTGCACGAAAAAGTAGGTATAATTTCACTATGTAACAAAATTTATAAGATTGATCACTATATTAGATTTCACCGAAAGCGAAATTAGATTAAATTTGGGGGTATGAACTCATTCATATTACTTTGTGAAGGCTCTCCTTCCTCACAACTTCATGGAACCCTCCTAAAAATTTCATAATTAGCTTAATTTAGGTGGTTGAAGTTTTTGTTCACCGACCCACGTGGCAATTGCAAAATTTACTTGATAAATTTCTATTGGTATTGCTTATCACAATGAAAAATCTAAGATTTTGTTTTGTGGGTACGATTTTGTGCAGACTACACACAGCTAAGAACCCACAATAATCCTTAAAAATATAATTTGCCAATTAAGAGTCAAGTCAACCCCCAGTGTACCTTTTTGGCAATTTTTTCAACGCTTTACACGAATTTGAAGAATGTTGATACTATAAATCCACAGAATTATACTCTCTTTGGTTCATTGGGTTTGTGTTTCTGATCAGGTATTTTATTCCATTAATGGGGTCTTGCGTAAGCACTATTGGGGCTGAAAATGGAAGCCAAATCCGTTCTGCAGGAGCAACGAGCTCGTCGGCGTCGGTTCATCCAAGTCCACGAACCGAGGACGAGATTTTGCAGTCCTCAAATCTGGGGAGGTTCTGCTTTAACGAACTGAAGAAGGCGACGGGCAATTTCCGGCAGCGGAGCATGGTGGGCGAGGGTGGTTTCGGGAGCGTGTTCAAGGGCTGGATCGACCCCCACTCCCTCACCGCCACCAAGCCCGGCACCGGCATCTCCATTGCCGTTAAGCGCCACAACCAAGATGGTATGCAAGGCCACAACGAATGGTTGGTTCGTATCGATTGAAATGTTGTCTTTTTACTTATATATCATAGTTTTAATTTTATTCTATAAGTTAACATGTGGGGTATTGTTGGAATTTAAAGGCAGAAATTAACTATCTGGGGCAGCTGCATCATCCTAATTTGGTGAAACTTATTGGTTATTGCTTGGAGAATGAGCACCAGCTTCTGGTCTATGAGTTCATGTCGCGGGGTAGTTTGGACAATCACCTTTTTGGAAGTGAGTTTAGTAAAAATTTCAAAGTTATTTATTTATTGGGGGTTTTATGAAATTACAAAATGTGATAAATTGAGAGTGAATAAATATTTAATTTTTCAGGAGGATCTGGGTCTCAACCATTGTCATGGAAGCTGCGTATGAAGATCGCACTGGACGCTGGGAGGGGTTTGGAGTATTTACATGGTGAAAAAGTTATCCATCGTGATTTCAAATCCTCAAACATTCTTCTTGATGCGGTATAATTATATAATATGCAATGCAAATTTATGTACTTTAATTGTTACACACTCAACTTCTTAATTAATTCTCTAATAATATGTTCTCAACTAATTATTACAGAATTACGAGGCTAAAATCTCAGATTTTGGATTGGCCAAGGACGGGCCAGAGGGGAATCAAAGCCATGTTTCGACCCGGTGCATGGGTACCTATGGCTACGCGGCTCCTGAATATATGGCCACAGGTAAGTATCAACACACAAAATTAAAAGTTAAGGACTAAAAACATGTAATTCTGAACTTGAATTTGGTGAATTTGGAAGGTCATCTAAAGGCGAAGAGCGACGTGTACAGTTTCGGGGCTGTTCTACTGGAGATTTTATGTGGGAGACGAGCGCTAGATTCAACAAGGCCACCGAGAGAACAGAATCTAGTGGAGTGGGCGAGGCCTTATGTGAGCAGCAGACGGCAAGTTTTGAGAATTATGGACGGCAGAATTGAGGGGCAGTACTGTGTAAAGAAGGCATTTACAGCAGCAAAGCTTGCTTTAAAGTGCCTCTCGGAAGACCCCAAACGCAGGCCTTCCATGGATGAAGTGGTGATGGAATTGGAGCAACTTCAGGATTTTGAATAAGTGAAGAAGAAGAAGAAGAAGAAGCCAGCCAGCCAAGGCACAGGATTTTGGTTAAGTTCAGCCCATTATGAGGAAAGAAAGGCAGAAACAATTATTATTAATTCTGCATTTCGTTAATTTGGGTTCAAAACGTAAACGTGAGACATATTGATCATGTAAATGTGAAGGAATTAATGTGTTTAATTTTGGAGCATATGCAATTTCGTCTCTACCTTACCTAATAGTATCTTTTCACAATGTGTTTTTTGTTGAGGTTTTTCTACTTCCGATCCCTTTTTTGCTTTTCAACACGGCCTCCCTGTTGTTTTTCCAAGTACATTTTACTTTCTTTCAGATTAGGTTCAATCACACCCGCTTTTTTGACTTATATATATATATATGTCTATTTTGTCGTGATATTTCAAAAAGTTTCTAAATATTATTACGTCTTTGAATTTTTTCAAGATTTGTATCTATGATTTATATAGTTTAAGAAGTTTTTAGTAACTGTACAATCTTTTAGTACAGGACCCAACAACGCCAAATTGTCTTCATAATGGAACCGAAGACAAATCAATCTAAAAATGGTGAGATGACTGAAGGATTTTTTTTATTGATTTTCTTTTTACTTTCTTTCATTTTAGATTCAATCACACAAATTTGGTGATCTATTTAGGCTTTTAGAGTCAAGTAATTTTGTTCCAATATTTTAAAAAGTTTCTAAATGTTAGTCAAAATTTATATATGGAGAGAGAGAGGGGAGAGAGAGAGGCCGGATGAGTTCAAATTAAATCACTGTTAATTATAATAATAGAGCCATAAATCCTAGCTTTCAGAGACGGATTCATCTCCTATTTTCAATCTTTTCTCTCAATCTTCGAAGGACCTATCGAAAACGGAAGAAATCGTTTTGAAGGCGAAGAGTTTCTGGACTTAAACTTTACATGCAAGTTTCAATTTCGTGAAGAGGGAGGGTAATAAAGCGGCTCACTTGTTGGCTCGATGGGTTCTCCTTCTTCATGAATTTTCGATCTGGATGGAGTATTGGTCACTGTAGTTGAAGAGCGGTTTAGAAATGGAATACTTGGAGGAGCTTCTGTAATGTTTTGCTTTCCTTTTTATTAAAAAAAAATTATAATAATAAGAGAATATTTGGGTGGAAACTTGTATTTCTTCTTATCAATAATATATAATAGAGAATATTTCCAACTCGTATTTCTTACATCCTTTCTATCGATTTGCGATATCACAACACTAGCAAATTGAATCACTCAAAATATATCCTCATTCAAGACCACAAAAATCCATAAATTTTGCCCTAAATCTTTAAAATGAATTTCAGTTAATGAAAAAAAATAATTTTACTATTTATTTAAATTTCATATTTAATTCTATGAAATAAGAATTTTAAGGTCAACTTTTGTAGACACAAGTGTGTCAAGGGTAAAAGATAAATTTAAATATCTTTAAAATCTTTTCAAAAAGTTTAATCTCTTGTCTCATGTCGTGTTTTTACAAACATAACTTGAGTTGGATAAAAAGAATTTGATCAATTTTGACTAACTCCTCAAACAAAGTGGTATAGTAATTAGGGGACCTACGGAAGAGAGTAATTATAAGCACTCCGACATTGGGTTTGACTCAGGTGGTATCTCAAGTGACTGAGGTATATGAGACTTAGGTTGGTTTGTCTTATTCATGACTTGCGACAACCGTGTTCAATAGATCGACTCGACCTCTTGAGGAGATTTGAGGTCTGAGGTGTATTAGTTACTTCACGGTATAGTTACTCCCACGTGTGAATCTCCATGCTGATTTATCATTGTTGTTGCATCGTATATCGACACATGGCCGGTGAGAAATCACCTCCAACAGCTTGCTGTATATTTTTCTTTCACCAATCCATTTAACTCATTATTTTTTAATTTTTGAGATAAAGTACGAACCTTTTAAGAGTTTACTTAATTAATTAAAACACAATGAACTATAAAGTTCTCACAAAAGTTTCAGATAAATTAATATTAAATTTATTATTATTGCATATATACAAAACAAAAAGAGAAACATGTTCAATTTCCAAGAATATTACAAAAATGTCTAACTTCTAAAAAGAGACATGCAGGCTGGCCAATTAATACGTATTAATGTTACTTAATAGAGCTCTGATCGGTTCTTAATGGTCTGATAAGCTTAAACAAATTTTAATTTAATTTTGTATTTTTTGTAAAATTTAAAACTTATATGTAGTATTAATTTGTATTTTTAATTTAATTTTGTATTTGTCAATGCTAAATTGATCCATCTACCTATATTCAATTAAAAGATCATGAATTCGAATTTTCACCTGTCATATGTCGTAGTAAAAAAAAAACTTATATTTCAAACAAATGTAAAAGGTTAGAGTTGCAAAAAATTATCCCATACTAATAATTTGTTAAAGAAACCGTCTGAAGACCCAATTTATCCAAACCCACAAAATTTCAACTTCTAATCATTGAAAAGAAATGAAAATATGCAATGAAACCTAAAAAATAATAACGAACAACAACTCTTTGGCAGTGTTTTGGCCTAATTTCAAGATATTTCAAAATACGATACTTCTTATGATTTTGAAAAATATCCATTTCTCAGAAGTCAAGATCATGAATGAGCACAAAACTGAAGATGGTTGGTTGTTGAATTTTCAACAAATAACTAAAGAAAATAGGGAAAAATATATAAATTAGATTTAATAAAAAAGTCAACACATGGTAACGTCAAGTTTATTCATCATACTTGTGAAAAGTCAAAACCAAAGCTTTTGTTTGGAAAAAAGTGATGTTATCACGAGAGATTCCACATTTCGCTCCACCATACTAAAATATATTACATTTTTCAATCACGGGTATTTTTAAATTTTATTGTACTATAATATAGAAATACATAAATTCCTCGACTTTCAATTATTTCAATGACTAAAAAGAATAAATCTATATTTATAGTGACGATTTAATTGTTTGATTTATTTTTCAACTTGAACAATTTCAATTATTTTTTAAATAATTTGTTGACTAGATCTGTCATATTATATTGATATATAATTTCACCATGTGTTACAACTTACATCACATTAACAAATTAACATAATTAATTTATGATTCTCGACCTGATTAAGATAATAATTTTATATCGCTTATCATGTGTATTAGAATATAAAAATATATTTTTACTAAAAAAAGAACTGTTGGATAATGGAAAGAGAAATATAAATACTTTATTACGTAATTATATATATATTTTTAGTACTAAAAAAAATTGTATATATATATATATTTTAATGGCTTTCGGCGGGACAAATTAACTGCTGTAGCCCACATGACAGGTAAGAGGTCAACTGGTCAACATTGCCGGCCGAAAAATAAAAAATAAAAACAGCAATTGGTCATGTGTAATATTATTTTAAAATGCAGAAATCATAAATTCGGACTAATAAATTAATGTTATTAATTTTAGGGGCTCGCCAGTCTCCATCCTGTTTTAGTGTTTTTTATTTTATGAAGGGTAAGATTGTTTTATAAATTAACAATTCAAAGTTCTAAAAAAAACAAAAAACAAAAACTATTTTTTATCATTTAAAAAAAATTTGTTTGAAGAATATATATTTTTCTTGTATTTTTATTTTATTGCTATCTCAATTAGTTCGAAATTTCAACATTAAAAAAGAGAGGAGGTTCCATATTTATTCTTTAACTTGGTAAGGTTTCTCAAAATTTTTTAATAATTTTATTTTTGTCCAATTTTACGTTTTGTTAGGCCATTTAATGGATTGCAAATAGAAGCCTGATATGAAATTGATGGGACTTAAAAAAAGTTATGATATCAGGTTAGATTTTTTTGTTTAAATTAGTTGGGGTGAGTTTTATGATGTTTATTAAATAGTTTATTTTGTGCATCAATTTGTTAGATCTTTATTTTAGTTTTTTTTTTTTTGAAAATAGATCTTTATTTTAGTTTGAAATCTTTAGATTTTGAGAGATTCTTACATTGCCTTTGGTTGAAATTAGTAAAAAGATTTTAACAAAATCTTAATATAAGGTAAATATTGCAATATATATACCAATTCTAATTCTAATTTAGGTAAACGTTGACTCATATTGTCAAAATAAAGTAAATACCTTGCAAACAACGAAAGCTACTTAAGAAAAACTGTTTAGATTTATGTAAGAAAGCAAATTTGATATATTTTTAAAAACTACAGAACTGTATCTAAACGTAATTTTCATACAGAGCTTAGTTCATCATGTATATTCCAAAAGGGGAGAGCAACTTGGTACTTGGTAGTAAAAACAAACGAACTTTTTGTCTAAAGAGAAGCCAACAAAGATAGTTTTTTAGATGCAAGGGAAAGGGCGAATTGTGTCAAAATCTTTCAATTATTGACTTGAAACCCAAATAAAACTATTAGAGAATAGAGAGCAGCCCACAGCTTTGGGGAAATTAATGCCAATTCTGAATCTAGCCGTTCCCACTTGCTGCTGATGGAGAGTGTGAGTGTATGTAGTTGTAGTTGTAGTTGTAGTTGTAGTTGTAGAGCTTGGCCAAGTCAACCCTTTTAACACTCTCTTTTTTCCCCCCCTCTTTTCTTGATAGGAACGAATAAAGCTGTTTCCCCATAAAACCCCAAACAAGAAACCAAGCCACGCGCATACTTCCAAAATGTATAGTTAACTTGAAGCCTTTCTTTCCAAGTTTTCAACCCCCCAGAAGTTTCTTCCTTCTCCTTTTGAAAATTGAATTCAAATGGGGATTGTTTGACAGCTTGGTCAAGGAAAAGCCTCTACCTTTCACACTTGCAAACACAGAACCAGTTCCCATTCACGGGCTAAGGGCTAAGGCTAGGCTGGGCAGCCCCCCTTTTCGCTCATTTCTCTCCCCTTCTGCTCCTATTCCTATTTTTTTCAGCTGTGGAGCTGCTCTGTCTCGGGCGAGAGCTTTCCTTTGAGCATACGGTTGATGGGGTCCTGCCTCAGTGCTAGGATTAAAGCTGAGAGCCCTCTTCACAATGGTTTCAACCTCTTCTTTAACCTTGCATTTACTTTTAGGTTTTCTAATTTCTGCTCTTATTTGCTACTTTGATATATTTCGCATGGTTGGTTATTGGGTTGTCTCTGATTTAGATTGTGATTTGTGTTATCTTTGATTGATAAAACGGTTGGATTGGAGAGACCAATTTTGGAATCTTTTTGTCCAGTTCATGTCAAACAAAGGGTTACTTTGTTAGAAGATGCGGGTTTGTAAAAAGTTTCTACTTTTAGGATTTTCCTTCCATATGTGTCTGGTGGGAAAACTGAAGCAGGCATTTGGTTGATTTTGTACTGAGTATTACTGATTATGTCTTCTCTGATGAGGAAATCTTTTTCTTAAATTTCAAATCAACTTCAAAACTAAAACAAGAAACCTTGTGAAGCATCAATTTTCGTGTTAGCTGCCAACGAATGACTCTTTGCTTCTGCTTTTGTAATAAGAGTTGTATGTAACGCCTGGACAGGGTTGAACTCGAAATATGCAAGCAAAGATGGAAACGATAAAGGCAGTTCAACCAGCAATTCCTTGTCTGCCTCGACCCCTCGGACTCCTCGAACAGAGGGCGAGATCTTGCAGTCCTCCAACTTGAAAAACTTTACCTACAATGAGCTTAAAACTGCCACCCGAAACTTCCGGCCAGATAGTGTCCTGGGAGAGGGCGGTTTCGGTTCTGTCTTTAAGGGGTGGATTGATGAGCAGTCCTTTGCAGCTACCAAGCCTGGGACTGGCTTGGTCATTGCAGTAAAAAGGCTGAACCAGGAAGGTTTCCAGGGTCACAGAGAATGGCTGGTTAGTATCGTTTTATTGCCCATTGTAGATGGTTTGATTTGTCATATTTTGTACTTCGAGCTAGTTATCAGATATGATAGCAAATTATAGCTTTGAGTTTGGAAAGGATGATGATACCTTTGTATTTCAGTTCCAAATATAAAGTAGGATTAATTTGTGGATGTCTCAATTTACAGACAGAAATTGACTATCTGGGACAGCTGCATCATCCTAATCTTGTGAGATTGATTGGCTTTTGCTTAGAGGATGAACATCGACTTCTCGTGTATGAGTTTATGCCCCGGGGTAGCCTGGAAAATCATTTATTTAGGAGTAAGTTATTCACTTATTTCACCTGTTCAATTACTTCAACACTCTCACTGCACGAACAACAAAATTAAAAGTATGTAGTTGTATTGCAAGAATGACTTAGATCTTCCTTTTTACTTTTTGGGGGAATTAGGGAGTTCTAACTTTCAACCTCTATCATGGAGCCTCCGAATGAAAGTTGCCCTCGGTGCCGCTAAAGGTCTAGCTTTTCTACATAGCGATGAAGCGAAAGTAATCTACCGGGACTTCAAAAGCTCTAATATCTTGCTTGATTCGGTATGCGAAACAATTCATCCTTTTCGAACCTATGTTTCTGAAATTTTTGTTAAATTTGATCTCATTTGTTTTGAGCTTCGAAATGACAGAACTATAATGCGAAGCTCTCTGATTTCGGATTGGCCAAGGATGGACCTTCAGGTGATAGAAGCTATGTTTCTACTAGGGTAATGGGAACGTATGGCTATGCAGCTCCTGAATATATGATCACAGGTATCCAAAATCAGTCTTTTGAGCGAATGAGAACATATATGGCAAATTTTGCAAGAAGCCTATCTACTTATGCATTGGAAATTTCCAAACATCTAACCAAAAATTCGGCCAAAACTGCTTGCTTTCTGATACAGTTAGAAGCACTTATTTCTGTTCTGTCTCCAAAATGAATGCTAGACCGACGAATATTACGTTGTAGAAAGCGTTTGTGGTTACAAGACAACTATAAATTTACTTTCTAGTTTATGAATAGTCGTACTCTAGATCAGTAACAAACATGATAAGTATGACTACTTGGTATAAAATGCCTAAACCTGGATACATTCTCTTCTTTTGAAGGTCATCTAACTGCCAAGAGCGACATATATAGTTTTGGAGTTGTTCTTCTCGAAATCTTATCGGGGAGACGAGCTATAGACAAAAACCGACCATCTGGAGAACACAACCTAGTGGAATGGGCAAAGCCTTACCTCACTAGCAAAAGAAGAGTTCTCCAAATGATGGACGCACGTATCGAAGGCCAGTATTCTACGGGAGCAGCGCTGAAAGCAGCTAAACTTGCCATTCAATGCATATCCACCGTACCCAAGTTAAGGCCGAACATGAACGCAGTGGTGAAAATATTGGAGCAGCTTCAGGATTCCAGTGAAACCGGTGGGTCAAGGGGCCCTGTAAGCGAACCCCTTAAAAATTATAGTCAAGGCAGCAGTAGTGGCTCCACAAATAACAAAGCTATTTCATATCCTAGACCATCTGCTTCTGTACTCAATCTATAGAAAATGAGATGAAATAAAAGGTAAAGATTGTGTTTGGATAACACACTCATGTTTGTACTAAAACACTGTATAGTTGTTTCTTTGCTTAATTTTTTCCCGAATCTGTTTCTCCTTGTGTTTCCTGTTCTGACTCGATAAGAATAAGATTGAATTCCACTAAGACTAGGCATCAGAAGTTTGAAACAACTTGTTCCAAACATAAAGCTTTAACCAAATGAAAAAGATATAGAGTTGAATATAGTGGAAAAGTTGAAATGACATCGGGTTTCTGCATGTAACAGAACAGTGCTGTAATTATCAGAAAAAGTTGTTTATGGGAATGTAATGATTTTGTTCTTATTTGGGTTTAGCTATAAATCCAGAAGATGTAATTTTTGTCTGTAGTTATTAGATATCTATAAATGAATTAAATTACTTAAATTCATGAAATTAAATGTTTGGATTGAGTGGTGATTTGTTTATCATTAAGATGGTATAGAGGTCCTGTGTTCGAACCAATATTGTTTTGTACTTCTGCAATGGTATTAGAGCGTATGAAGATCTCAATTTTATACTTTTAGAGGTGATCTTAAAAAATATGTACAAACACTCACACATGGGTGGAGCTGTATCTTTTTGTGGCTAGTGAGATGTACAAATTCTAGCTACCGAGAGAATGATGAGAAACAGAGTGCAGTGAAGAAAATGCCAAAATGGGTTATTCCATTTTTCCTCTATGAATGATAAATCGGTTTCTTCTCTCAGGGGTATTGCGTATTGTCGTTGTATATTAACTATGAGAATCGTGTGAAGCTTGTAACAAAAAGGTTTCTCCTTTAATCACACGTCTAATGGCATGGGAAGCGGTTCAAATAATCTCTCTTTCTCCGAACCCACACGCAGCCTCCCAATTGGACATGGGCGCGCGTCGCGAGGCAGATTCTTGTAGTTGGTGCAGTCGTCAATTTTGACGCCCTCTCGCAAGCGGCAGCGGCTGGCCATCCCCATCTATATAAGCCACTCCAGAGAAACAGACAGAGACAGAGCGATGGCGATTGGAACATTGGAGGTGAAGTTGGTCAACGCCAAAGGGCTTAAAGGCACAGATTTTCTGGGTAATCCTGTTCATTCTCATAACCCTGTGTTTTGTTTTGAAGAAATTGTAGCTATCTCTCATCTGGGTGTTCTTCAGATTCTTTCTAGATCCCATTTCCGATTTTTATGACTAATTTACATGGGAAGGTCCGGAGGATCAAGCTGCTTTCAATCGTTTGTTAACATTAACTGAGTTCCGAATTGGATTGGATCCACTTTGTAATTAAGCAAACGATTTTGTTCTCATATTGCAGGTCGAATTGACCCTTACGTTTTGATTCAGTACAAGGGCCAAGAACGCAAGAGCCGCGTTGCCAGAGGTTTGCGTTTCTCTTTTTTCTTTCCATCCTCATAGATGATAAATTGATATGGTAATCAATTTTAATACTCTAAAGAAGAATTTTGGTGCGAGAACCTGTTCTGTTCTTGACATTTCTGTTTTGTGTCATTTGAAATGGTGTAGATGAAGGAGCAAGTCCAGTGTGGAATGAGAAATTTACATTCCGAGTAGAGTATCCCGGAAATGGCGACGAGTTCAAGCTGGTCCTCAAAATCATGGACCATGACACCTTCTCTTCTGATGATTTTATTGGCCAAGCCTCGTAAGATCTTTGATCTTCTTCCACAAAACTGAGTTATTGATGKCGACATTGCATTAGAAAGAAGTTCCCAATGAATGAGTATTGTGTTGCAGGATATATGTGGAAGATTTATTAGCTGTGGGAGTCGAAAATGGCGAATCGGAGCTACGGGCACAAAAGTACAGCGTTGTCGGTGCTGATCTGAACTACTGTGGAGAAATTCAAGTGGCAGTGAGCTTCACCCAGAAGGTAATTTATCATGTTGTTGCTGAAAATGACATGAATATTTGTTTGGAAAGTTTGCTTATTTGGTTTGATGAAATGAAATAGGTGGATGAATATGATGGAGAAGAATTGGGAGGATGGAACCAAAGCCAATACTAGGTGGCAAAGTTTTTTCCATGAAAGTGTGCCCCATTTGTGTGCTTGTAAATCTTCATATTTGTAATGTGTAATTGCTCAGAGAAGAAAGATAGAACCTACACAATTGGTCTTGTAGTTACAGTGCTGGTTTTCTGGGAAAGGTTAAATTTGTGTTGAAACCAACTTGAATTTCCTTCCTGTTGAAGATTTGTTGGGCATCTCGATTGCTTTGTTCAGATAATAAGACCATCCTGCTATTTGATCGTTTCAATAAGTTCCAACTTTTAAATGCAAACCTCAAATTCATAAAGGCAATAGAAAGAGTAGGTTCAAAGATAACACTTTTTAATATTAAAAGATAAGGAAAGCTATTATTCAATTGGAAACAAGAAAGCAAAGTTGAAGGGATTATTCCTCAATCTTAAGAGATTATGTAGGTTTTTTAGAGCCTCTTTGGTAACGTCATTTTTCAGTTTCAATTTTACTTACGATTTTGTTTCTTTTGGAAACTTTCTTTTCTCATTTCCAATTTGTTCCAAAACATAAATAAAAATATAGTTTTATCATTATTGAATTCATGGATATTGAAAGCATGCAATTCTACTTTTTAAAAAGAAGAAAGTATTGATGATAGTATTGATAATGGAGGTAGGCTGAATACTCTTTAATATATATAATATATAGTTGATACTTTAGCAACAGGGCCGTCTTAGCTCAGTGGTAGAGCGCGTGGCTTTTAACCACGTGGTCGTGGGTTCGATCCCCACAGACGGCGTTTTTCATTTAATTCTTTTGTATTTTGCGATTATAAAATTAAATACAAAATTGGACTAATATGCAATAAGCTTTTTTTTGAAAGCAAAGCCGTCTTAGCTCAGTGGTAGAGCGCGTGGCTTTTAACCACGTGGTCGTGGGTTCGATCCCCACAGACGGCGGTATCTGATATTTACATTTTGTTTCACTTTCCTAAAATTCAGTTATTTGCTGTCTTTGTGTTCATGTATTTCACGTCCCTCACCTCCCCACCTTTCATATTAATGAAATCCACATTCTGATTTCTCACAGCACAGAGCATGAGAATGCCAATGTTCATAGTAATGTCAACCGTCCATTTCCATTAGAAAAAGAAACAAAAACAACCCTCATATTCTTCCACCGCCACAACAACTCTCCCAAATTCTCATTCATCTCCTCAAACTTTTCTTCTGAAACTCAAATATTTGGTCAACTCTTACTCTTGCCTTTAATGGCACCCACGACACAGCCTCCATTTTAAATAAAACCCCTCTTCGTACCCTGTTTCAGTTTTAGTTTTATTCTTCTATATGGTTTTTTCAAACTCAAAAATAATGAAATTCGAAGACTTTCTAATGGAGCCAACAGGAGAGCATCAGCGCAAACTTGATCTTGAGACTGAAGTGTGATTCCTTTCCTTTTTAGTCCACGTTTTTCACTTTTTCAAACAGAAGCCTTAATAATAATCCGGTTTCTCTTCAGGTTGTGAAGTTGCAGGCAGAATTACATGGCGAGCAAGAACTCAACAAGGCTCTGCATTGGGCTCTCCATGGCCCTCTCATTTCCCATCCCCATGTTTCTTCCTCTTTACCACCTCAGGTAGGCCCATTTCTCATTGCCCAATAGAGATAAAACAGAGAATTTTTTATTTACTGATCTTTCTTCTCTGCAGGTGCAGCTGCTTATGGAAGAATTGGGGGTTGTGGAGAGAGAGATTGATAGGTTAGAAAAAAAGGTTGAAGAGCTGAAATTGAACTTGTACAAAGAGAGGGAACAGAACAAGGAATGGGAAATTCAGCAGCGGCTTACAAGGCTTTGGCAACACAATTTGCTGTTGAATAATGGACATGAGATTAATAACAGGTCTGTGCTTAATGGGCAGCGATCCAGATCCCAGCATTTTGATGAACTCAGAAAAGATATAATGCTCACTGAGAGGAGATTCTCTTCTAGTGCTGCTTCTGATATCCAAATTAGCATGTCTTCCACTGGTAATCAACTCTCTGCATTCAAAAAAGCATGCGACTTTATAAAGGAAATTTCATTTGTTCTTTTTCCCACTTCTCATTTTCAGGGTCTGATCATTACCCAAGTAAATTTAACCATGTAGGTTCAAGGAAGAATGCGGGGAGAAGCCGAAAACAGAGCCAATTAGAGAAAGAAAGTTGCATTCAGACACCAAATGAGCTTTCAGAACAGTTGCTAAAGTGTCTCATAGGCATTTATCTTGATCTAAACCAGCCATCACTCAACAGCCAATCTTCACCAACTCTCCCAAAACATGGCCTTTCCTGTATCAACTCAAAGCGCTGCATTGCAAAGACCAGCTTCAGTTGCAAAGCACCCCAACTCACCTTGTCTTTTGATTACAGCTCATCCAATCCCAATCCCAATCCCATTCCTTATAGTATTCTGCTTGACTCAGAAGGCAGTGTGAGGGACACTGGCCCTTATAGAAACCTCATCCACATCACGAGAATGTCTTTCGACATCGGCAGGTTGCCCGCTTGCTCGACGTCAATCAGAAAGTTGAGGTAAGTGGCAGTATGTTTAACCGGATTGCGCACCATTTAAACAGAGTTGAAACTTGAAACTTGAAGTTTTCTTTTGCTTCCTTCTTTGCGCAGGATTTTGATTCATAAGTTGAGCAGTGTGGACTTGACCTTTTTGACATACAAACAGAAGTTAGCATTCTGGATAAACATTTATAACTCCTCTATAATGCATGTACTGTAAGACATGTAAGACACTGATGAATAATAGCCATGCTCCTATTTGAATATACTAACTGTATTTAACAAAATTTCAGGCATTTCTCGAACACGGGCTGCCATCGACGACAGAGAAACTCTTGGCTTTGATGAACAAGGTATATGCCAATGTCCAAACCCCCATGTACAAAAATAATTCATAACAAGTATTACCATATTTATTAAACTTCTCTGAGGCGTATGTGAATCCTCTGGCCTGCAGGCGGCTCTTAATGTTGGTGGGATAGTTCTCAATGCTCTGGCAATTGAACATTTCATTCTTCGACATCCAAGTCAAACAAAATATGTAAGCAATATCGTCGTGTAGTTATAACAGTAATTATATAGATGATGGAATGTAACGTAACGAATCGAATATATTACGGGTTCTCTTTGAAGCCTGTGGATGAGAAGGAAATGCTGCTTCGACATGCCTATGGCTTAGGATATCCAGAACCAAACGTGACATTCGCTCTCTGCCGAGGCAGTTGGTCATCTCCTGCAGTAAGTGTCTTTATGCTGCTACATGTTTTATGAGCCTCAATGGATCTCTGAAAGAAAATTGACAAAAAGTTGTTAAAATTTTATGAAGTTAAGGGTGTATACCCCAGAGGAAGTGGTGAATGAGTTGGGATTGGCAAAAGTGGAGTATTTGGAAGCATCAGTTGGGATGACAAGCAAGAAGAAGATAATGGTGCCGAAGCTTCTTCAATGGCACATGAAAGACTTTGCAGACGACATGGAATCGCTGTTGGAGTGGATTTATAGCCAACTTCCTCGCTCCGCAAGCTTGAAGAGGTCAATAATGGAGTGTTTAAATGGTGAAACTAAATCTCCTATCCATAAAATGGTGGAAATCCAACCTTATGAATCTGAGTTTCGTTACTTGCTGTCCATGTGAAATCTAAATTTGTATGCAGATGCGAGAGAGGAATTTACTGAGCTATATAATCTTCATTTATGTTGTATCAAATAAAAGATCACCTCTTCCCAAAATCTCATTACAATTTCTTCGAGGCTTTCCCTTTCCAGATTCGGTAGAAATTATGCTGCCTCGTTATGAAATTTGATTATGAAGGCTGCTTCAATTGCAGGTTTGAGCCAGAGTCTTTACTTTTAAGCAAAAGCCAAAATCCAACTGAAACCAAATTCTAACTTAATGATGTTTAAATTTGATTGTAATTCATAGAATGAAAAAAAGTAGGTTCAATTTCGATTGGACAAAATTCGACCAAATCAAACCTGTGAATGTTCCAGTTCTCCTAATCTGTTCAATCATTGCAGTACTAAAGTCGAAAAATGTACTATATAAATCCTCCGGTGTTTCTAGACACAAGAAATGATTCATCAATTTGATATCATCACCAAAGATTTGGATTGGATTACAGACAATAGTTCCTCATATTCTTTGATACACAGAGAGACTGCACATGAACTACATAATATAATACCTAATCAATAGAATGATCAGTGTCATCAGAGTCACTTCTTTCAGGCTCTCCAACATTTGTTTCAGTTTCCATCACATCAGGCTTTGTTGCAGGTGCGGATGCAGGCTTTGCACTTGCATGATTATCTCTATCATTCTGTTGCTCAGCCACTCCAACATGTGAGAATGCTCAGTCAAGGAACTTTTCAAGTTTAATTGCACCACATCATAACTCATGTCAAAAACAAGACAATTGCCTCAACTAGCAATTGTCATTTTCCTGTTGCCATACGTCTTTCAATCAAGAATTTTGTGACTGCTAATTAAAATGATTCTCAATCAGCCATAATTATTAGCTCCTGGTGCAGGTTGGAATGGGGATGGGTACATGTTTCATAACTTAACATGGTAATGACTTTAAAACACAAATGAAACTGAAAAATTATTAAGGATATCCACATTTTCGGTAGCTCCTCCTGCCATGATGTTCAGTAAGTCTTTCTCCACACGTCGTACAAGCTCAGGCTGCCAAAAAGAGAAAGAAAAAACAGGAAAAAGAATCAGTATGTAAGAGTCAGAAGGCATTTAGTAAATGCAACAAATTTTGTAGTGCTCAACGAATGCAAGGATATGACTGACTACTTCTTGAAAAGATATTTCGAGTATTGAGAAACTATTGAATGAGGTTGGTATTGAAAAGAGCTTAAGATATTGTTGTTGACCAATAAGATAAAGAAATTAATGTCAACTTATTCTATATACGATGCGCATATGTAGCACAAACTATATTGTAGATTGTACTAGCATCCTTCAATAATTTATCTCCCAACTACCTACTCATTGTATAGAAGTAGAAATCTCAATGAATTATAATTTCAGTACAGCAATTTATTTCCACTCACAAAAAAATCCTACATCCAGGATAGTAAGAGAGATAAGAAGATCATACATTTAAATCTGGCTCTCTTCGGAATCTACGTTTTCGGGCATCCCTCATAGGAGGGGTCAGACCATGTCTATACTCAGTTGATTCTGGAGCAGGGTCACTTGGTTCTCTAACCATAATCATCTGTTGGAAATGAGATCATCCCATAAAACATTAGAAATGGAGCGATCATGTCTTTCTAAATGCCTGTGCTAATGATGTTAATTTGAAACCATTTTACCTGGCCAATGTCTGCAGCTTTGATTAGCACAGTATCATCGTAAGTTTTATATGATTCCACCACACAGGGAAGATCCAGAAGAGATGCTGGAAAGTGATCATCACCAATGGCAAAAGTGCCACTTCTCCCATCCTCTGGATGACAATTTAAGGAACCGTAAATAGACAATAAACCAAGCCAAAAATAAAAACAAAACCATAATGCACACTTTGATCTCTTTCCAAATCTCTTTCTATTTTCAGATATTACTTCCAAAATTTATTTTCCAGAAAATACTTGCAGCAAACAAATATTTGGCTTATTTAAGAGGCCAGATAGAAATCCATTCACAATAACTAACATACATAACTATACCAAAGTATAATGAAAATGCTTCCTTGAGAAAAGAAGTACAGAGGTTCACATTTCAAATCTCCTCCAGAACATAAAAAAGCACAAACAGGTCAGGGAAATGTCAAGAGAGAGATCAACTATGTGCAGAAAATAGTCTAGGAAGCACATACAGGCGATTAATAAAATGTCAACGTTAAAAAAAAAAGTGTGCTTTGTATGAGAAATTACTTTTGCTTCTTTAAGAGCCTATAAAGCCAATCTGTCCAAGAGCCTAAAAGATCTTCCATTCATACAACATCACCGCAAATGTAATGGAAAGTGCATAGATCAGGAAGACAGCATCATAATATAATTGGATAAGTTATTTTACCAGAGAATGACAAATCCAATGAGCCATCTTCAGATGAAGAAGCATTTTCATTTAGTAAACGTTCAATTCGCTCAGCAACAGAAGGTGGAACCCTGAGTACAAACTGCTCCTCCATAACTTCAGTCTAAATCAATAAAACTGAAGCACAAAGAACAACTATCATAAATGAAACCAGGCGCATAAGAATGGCCAAAAAAAAAAAAAAGATAATGTTGCAGTACTTTAACGACTTCTTTAGAGAACAACTTCCATTCATCATAAGATATGGCGATAGTTTGAGAAGGAATATGACCCAAAAATTTCAACACACATAAACTTAAAGGTGGAACACACCAATAATACAATATCGCTCCTAAGAGAAACAACAAAGTAAACAGTCCAACCAATAAACATCCCAATTAGCAACAGCCACCAATCAAAAAGTTGGAATGTTCATAACTCCAAGGGCAGTGAAAGAGATTTAACTCTAATCAAACTCTTCGTATCTAACGATCAATGACTCAGATTTAACAAAACCCATACGTAATAAGAAAAGGAGAGAAAAATAAAGCACATATCGATTATCGAGCAAAATATCCTTACGCGATGGCATGAGAAGAAAAATACCTGTCTCTTCACTACTTTCTGGTGTCAGCTTTCACGTCTGGTCTCATAAGAAGCCTCCACCAGCCCTCGAGCTTCAGTGTTCACTCAAATGCACAATCTGGTATCAGAAGAAGAACTCCCTCGATCTTCACCTTAGCCTCGTGGATGCAGAGTCTCTCCGAAATTGCATGACGGGATTCAATTTTTCATTTAATGAAATCCTGTGTTCTGAACCTTTTTTAATCTAATCTTCGAAAAAGCTGAAAACGTATAGACGGGTGTTGTGAAAAATAGTACCTTTTGGGTCGTCAAATCAGGACACAAATGGGTCTATGAAACAAAAATTCATTCAATTCATGGTATTGATTAAATTTGAAGACAATAATTGATTACCTTCCACGCTCGAAGGTTGTGTTTAGTGTGAAGTATTCTATCGCAGTGGTATGAGCCTTCAACAGCCCTCGTACCAAATAGAAAAAACCCTTCCGATCTTTAGATAATCGGCGCCGGCGAGAGCCGAATCGACGGGAAAGCTCTGCAAGAGAAGGGGAAATACCGATGGCGCGGGGGAGGGACGCATAATATATATAATGAGTTTCCGAAAATTCATCCCGCTTAATAAAGGTCGGCTAAACTACATTTTTCATCCCCGGATTTTTACTTGCTTCGGCTCACTGAGTTATTAAAAAAAAGACTTTAAATTTAATTTTAAGTTTCAAAATAATATTTGTTCCATTTTAAGTCTAAATTTAGTTTTTAATTACTTCCTAAGAATTTGATTTCTAAAGATTCATGAAATTGGAATTTAATTTCTAATCTATAATTTATATCAAAATTGAGTCAACCATTCAAAATGATAGTACTGTTGACATGTATTAATTATATTTCGTTTTTTTTGCTTGAAAAAATATTAACTATACTTTGTTATTTGTGCAAAAGAGAATGAAAAATATCATTGAGTTCGAATTATAAATTACATTAAAACTTCATCAAATATGTCACTTTTGGTAAGAGTCTAATTGAAACTAAATTCAAATTTCAAGGACAGAAGTGATGAATTTTTAAATTCACGAACCAAATATAAACTAAGTTCAAATATCACAACCAAACGTTTTAAACTAGTTTTTTTAATAATGTTTAATTTTGATTTTAATTAGTTAATTAAAATTTTATAATATCGTTACATTGGATGGGATCAATGTTTTTGTAAGTTTTATCCTTATATTTTTAGTTTTATAAAATTGAGCAAAAAAAAAATCATCGGATAAATAATAAAATGTTAAAAAAATGTTATCTATTTTTTCTTATTTTATAATATTACAAAACAAATTTAGAGATATCTTAGGCCAGGGTCACATATTTAAAAAGTATCTTAAAAAAGTTGACATTTGTGTAGACAATTTAATAATGAACGCTTGAGGCTAAAATTGCACTCGCTAAGTAATTGCAGTGATTTTTTGAGATAGTGAATGTTCCAAAAGTTTGAACCTTCTGGTTAATAAAACAGGCCCATAATCCATATGACTATTTCTATTTTATTTGTAGCAATTCTTTTTACATAAATGTAAATATTGTCACGATATTGTCACAAGCAACACTCATACTTTAAAATATATATAATATTTGGTAATTATGATATATATATATATATATAACATTGTTGATGACCATTATAATTAACTTAATATTGAAAGGTAGATGAGATGGTTAGAATCTGAAATTAGTGCCGGCGAAAGTTTGACCGAACTGCCAATCAGAAGGGACGATGTTCCATGAAGTGGAAGTCCGGCCGTCGCTTGCTTTGACGGAGAAGGACAGGGACTGGCCCACCAAAACGGCGTTTGACTGCCAGTTTTGACCCCAATTACGTGTCATCCTCATCCACCCTGTATTCGCCCCCTTTATGCTCGCGCTCACGATATCCCCTGCACCCGCCACGTTGCTGATCAAAACCAAGTTGAAGTATTTGAACCCGTTGATCGTGAACCTCATCCCTCCCTCCTTCCGGCACGCCACGCTGCGATACCAAAATCATAAATAAGTTAATTTTTTTTAATTAGATAGATATGTTAATCAGTTGAGTGGTGAACTGTAACGTACCGACGAAATGAGACTGGGACGATTCCGGCGCGATACTCGGCTATCTTGAGGAACATGGGCATGGAAAGGTCAAAATGAGGGCGGGGAGGGTTGCACCAGCCGCCATTGTCATTGGGCAGAGCGTAATTCGGCGGACAAAAATTGGTTGCCGTCACAAAGATGGAGGGGTTACCAGCGTGGCACCATTGCGGGTCGTTCACACACTTGATCTCAAAGCACGCCCCGCAGCTGACGCCGTCGTTAAACAGGGCCGTACTCAGCGCCGCCGTGTTCACGCCGTACCCCTGGCTGTACAGATTCCCATAACCGCACGCCCCACCTGTCAATTTCCAGTCAAAATCCTCATAAATCCAATATATTATTATCAATGTTTCTGAAAAGAGATTTAAAAATAAAATATTTTAATATACCCATAGTGCCAGAGGCGTCACTGCCACCGTAGAATGTGGCGTGGGCGCTCTGCCACGGCCCACTGCTGAAACTTCCCGCAACTCTGCCTTCCACAACTAACGACATTATAATTACCAACACAGACAATAATATCACTGAATTTCTTGAAATAGTTGCCGCCATTGCCCACCTCGCTGTTGGAGCACAAAGATTTTAACTTTCGAATGAAAGATTGAGGAATTGAGGAAGACGAAGAGGGTGAAGGGCTATTTATAGGAGTGGAAGAAAGAGGAGTTAAAAAAAAAAAAGAATTAATGACTTTAACTTGATTTACAAGGTGCGGTAATTATTCTAGTTCGAGCTTCATGTGGAAGGCTTTTACAATATTGGGATATTAATTAATTAATTAATTAATTAATCATATATATGAATTAATGTAATACCAAATATGTTTTGGAAGATATATAAAGTTTAATCATTGCAGAGTTGCAGTACCTATTAAATATAGTCACAGGAGAGAGGGAGAGCGTGGAAATTTGTGTATAAAAATAGAAATACGTTGCAGAAAAAGAAAAATAATGAAAATTAGAAGTATTAAGAAGAAAGGAGGATAACGTAACGGGGAGTTGAATTGGAAACAGTTGGGACGGCACAAGACGGTGCGCTTTACTGGTTTTGCATTAAGGATTGGGAAGTGACGTGGCAGAGTGTTTAATCCATCCACCAACCAGATCTACTAAATCATCCACGTCATCAGGTTAGAGCTTTGGTTTGACTTCCCAACGACAATTCACCGACCTCTTTGTTTGACTTCCATTAAACCTCTCCCTTGCATGTGACTATGTGAATTATATTATTATTTGCCATCCCAAACCTAAACTTTCTCAACCTAAATTAAATTCTTTTTACTCTATTACCCGGTCCCATATTCAATTTCAAAATTTTCCTCAAATAAGTAAAACCATATTTGGTTAAATCTTGAGGGATTGAGCTAATCGGTACTACATATTGAATAAATAGTAAATAAATAATAAGTAAACCGATATTTGGTTAAATCTTGAGAAATTGAGCTAGTTAATACTACATCTTGAATAAATAGTAAATAAAGAAGATGTGCGGGTTAGAATATATTTGAGGTCACTTATTAACTAAATATTTGATAAAAAATAAAGGAGAGATATAATTTACAAATTTCAATATCGTGGGCAATGTAAGTGTAGCAATACGAAATTTGAGACCCAGTAAAATGTATGTTAATGTATCTATTTTTATTCTTGAAGTTTATTAAAGATTTCAAATACGCAATTTGATTTTCAATAAATGTTAATGTATTTATTCTTACTTTTGAAGTTTGTTAAAGATTTCAAATATTAATTTTAGAGATATACATTGTCCTAGATAGAGGTATGATGCATACACTCAATCAATCCCTCCATATATAGTTGTTACTATTTTTATGATAATATTCCCCTAAAAGAAATCTAATTGATTGGAGGTGTGAATATATATATTTAGAGATGGAGTGTCTATCTAGTTGGAATAATTGTATGAATCTCTAGACTCAAGTGTCACAAAGAAGCAAAAGTATATATATGATCAAATATCTTTGGATATAATTGGAGGTTGCTTGCTTCCCCGCTATGTATTAAACTCAAATCATTAGTCATTTCTCGCTCGCCCTTGAAGCAGACTTGATTAAGGCTAACCACCATATTAATTATCTAACTACCTTATACATCATTCAAGATATATCCTATGATGAAGCATGAAATCATGATATCATTATCATACCAAACTTGTTTCATTGGGACTATTTTTTTTTAAAGATTTGATTACTAACTCTAATTAATTTCAACGTTAAGTAATAATGGAAATTCATGTAAACAAACTTATTTTGATTAGATCTAGTTAGAGATTTACCATTTTAATTTAACATGATCACACTTTTAATACTTCAACCCAAATATGTATTTGTAAACATGTATGTAAGAGGTTGGTTTCTTGATTATGTAGTGTTTGTTCAAACAATAATATATTGAAAACGTAATCTTGTTGGATTGGGTTTTAAGTTCACACCCCTTTTGAACGAATCTTAACCCTTAAAAAGGGACTATTTTCATCTTTCTATTTTATTTTCAATCTCATTTTTTTAATCATGATTTCAACACGACAATATATTCAATATATTTCTGGAAGTGTAACAATTATTTTATATTAATGAGTTCCATTATATATATAGGGTGAACCTTACGAAGGAACCCTTAGGTTTTTGGGGCATTGGATTCTCATCAATTTTTGTGTTACTTCAAGTCGACGTTCTCGCTTCCGCTTCGTCCACCACCACTCTCTTGGGTGCTTCCCTCTAAGGCGGAACGCTTCCCTATCGATACATTTTCACATCCCACAGTATCGGCARATCGCTTAGCCCCGTTCATCTTTAACCTCCTGGCTACCTCTGGACTCCTACCTCATTTATCATTGAGCGGTCGTTTAGGGGTCTTAGCTGGTGATCTGGACTGTTTCCCTCATCGTGTTGAAATTTTAAAAATAGAGACCAAAATTATTACTTTTTAAAAGTCCATGAACCAAAACGAAACATTTTGAAAGTATAGAGATTAAAATGAACCAAAGTTGAAAATATAAAGACAAAATAAACATTTTAAAAGTAGAGATACCAAAATGAACAAAAGCTGAAAAAACATAGACCAAAATAGTACTTTAACCAAAAAAAATATTTTATACTTTCATGTATATCTAGTATATAATGATTTTTTTAGAGTATTACAATATAAATAAAATGGTGAAGTTTCTAACCTACAAATAAGATGCATTAATGTCGGCAGGACACTTAGAAGTTTAAATTTAATCTACACTCAACTAAAAAAAATGGAAGAAAAAGTAATATAATGTTTTGATTTTGACTAGGTTTTTTTTTCCCCCTCCTGAACTCTGTCAAGCAAGTTTGAATTTTGCATAAAAATTGAAACTTCCCACCCTGCAGAATTATAAACTCTATGTAGGGCGTGGTTTTGAAGTAGGTTTTATGCTCAAGTATTACAGTGTTTTTTTGGCAGGTGTGGGGTGCAGGTTTTATTGCTATATATCTATCATAGTTAATATAAAATATTACAAAAATAACCAAAAAAAATTATAAATATAACATGGAGTAAAGAACTTTTTTTTTTTTTTTTGATATTGAGTAAAGTACTTGTTAATTAGCAATTGCTAGGATTAGTTAGATACTAATCATGTATTAACAGTTTTTTTTCTTAGTACAATATGTTGGGGAGGAGATTCGAACTCACAGTCTCTTGGTTGGAGACATATTTTAATTATCGCTGAACTATGCTCGCTTTGACATGTATTAACAGTTAGTTAGTATTCTCATGTATTAACAGTTGCTTATGTCAAACTAAGTTCAAGTGGTTAAAACACTTATCTCTCACCAAAAAATCATGAGTTCGAATTTCCGCTCTCACATATTATACTCAAAATTATCAAAGAGCAATGACAGAAAAAAAAAAAAAAAAWAAAAAAATAAATAAAAAGAAGGATGGCCAAATTAATCTAAAATTCTGATTCTGAATCCCCTCGTCGTCGTAAAGGCTCATGCGACGGAAGTTCGAATATAGGCAACGGCGTTGGTCTTTGAAGTTATTTGAAACCCTAGAAGCATTTGGAAGAAAGAAATGAGTGGAGCAGGAACACCCGATTTCTTCTACAGAGAGGCTCAGCGCCTTGGCTATGTCGCACGATCCGCCTTCAAGGTAAAACCTACTTCCCCTCATCGTCTTCTGTTCTTCCTCCTTCGTAACCTTCCGCCCTCACCAATCAAAATCAACTGTGTATGTATTTCGTCTTCTGCTGATAACAGCTGCTTCAGATTCAGAAGCAGTTCAAATTGATAACTTCTGGCTCCTCCGTTTTGGACCTTGGTTGTGCTCCCGGTGCCTGGCTTCAGGTCTCAATATTGCAGCTTTCAAATCCATTCCGCAAACTTTTACTTCTTTATTTATTTGTTTTTGTTGGGAAGTATGATTTACGTCACTTGCTTTCAGGTGGCTTGCCAGAGTCTGGGCCCTCTGAAGAATGGAGGCTCGGTCTTGGGTATTGATCTCAAGGTGATCTGTTATCTCTTACTGGGTTGTCATTCTGCTGAAACTCATTTTTTTTCAGATAGTAATAATGCGTAAAAGAAATGTGGATCTTGCAGAACAGAAGGTAAAAGTTCCTCATGTGCATTGTGACTCAAGGGTTCAAACTGTTTCTGCTGATGTTATGAACCTTCCCAGAAACAAATTGAAGGCACTGTCTCCTAAGGTAACTTAGCTTACTTATCAAAAGTATGAAATGTTTTATAATTTTACTTTTACCTATGCTATAAGCTCAACTGGTCATGTAGTTTCAAATGCATATCCTCACATTTCTTCTGTTGTATTCTCAAGAATTTTTTTTTTCATCTAGTCTCTTCGAATGATGTTACTCATATCACTCAAAAACTCAATTGCCTAATCCGGGTTTTAGCATAAACCATATCAATAGCATTGAATAGAACTGCCAGATTCGTGCAATGGTTTGGTTTTGATGGTCTGATATCTGTAAAAACATAAACATATTATCGGCAATCCTGCCCCCGAGGAGTGCGGAGGGAAGGTGCAGTAATTGAGCAAGAAAATCTTGCAAGTTACAGAATAGAAGTTACATTGTCTATTGATTGGTCTTGCAGGAGAGAGGATTTTCTGTAATACTCTCCGACATGTGCCCCTCAGTATCTGGAATCACCACTAGAGATGCGACTTTATCAGTTGAATTGGGGATGCAAGCAGTTAATTTGGCTATTGGGGAAGCTGCATTAGGCTCTGGAGATGATGTTATGCATGGAAAGGACAGCGTGGATGATTCAACCTCAGTTGTAGATTATGATGGTCTGCTACAAAGAGGAGGCCACCTCGTCGTAAAACTTTTGGAGAGTGAAGATACCCAAGGTAGAGTATTATTTCCACATAAACTTTAATGTAGGATATGTATGTTTGGATTATCCTTACTTTCTTCCTTTATTATTTACCCCAGAATTCAGCCGAATGTTGAAACCGCTGTTCAGAAAGGCATCCTGGTTGAGGCCCAAGGCTACTAGATCGTCGTCAAGAGAGATTTATTTGATATGTCAAAGCTTGCAGGCAAGAAAATAGAATTTCAAAATTTGGGATGAGAACTTAAATCCTCAGCCTACTCCAGAGACCCAAATGTAGCAAGTCAAAAAGGTAGCCTTCAGACTGAAGCAGAGTTCCCTGGCAACATCGAATCGAGCTTTGTAAGCTTGGATCCGATCAAGATTCAAATCACTATGTTGATTGTTGAGTGACGTAGTGGTACCTTTTTGCTATTAATTGTCATAAGAACGCATATTTAACTTATGAGATTTGTTTAGTAGACTTGGCTGCCATTAGATTACTTGTTATTAACTTGTTCTTTTCAGATCTAAATCCATGAATATAGAAGTACGACTTCCATTGAAATTGTGTGAACCAAGAACCAAAAAAGAACACTCTTATTCATATACTTTACAATCAGAATACAAACAATATCATACTCTCTACAAATCAGAGAGAATACTCTTCACTGTTCATTGTTCAACCGCACTGTTACTCTTTGAATAAAATTGTGTGGAAATTCCAGAGCCAGGATCAAACTGCATTTACAAACGAATGAATAAAATTGGCTTCCCTATGTGATGATGTGAGGCATTCATCACCGAATCTGGGTTCGCCCGAGCGACCAAAGGCCCGTATCTCTGACTGGTGTCTGGAAAAACAAAGTTAGCGTTAAATCTTAAGGCAAATTAAGGGAAGGGAAAATCTGAAGAGTATTTTTCTGGAAAGATGATGGTTGTTTTGCTGTCACCCCCTTTTTACCTGTGTTTTCATTGATGGGAAGATATTCCAGAACCGAAGAGTTTCATCTCCAGCACCTGTTACAATTGTCTGCAAGAAGCCATTTATAAGACTCTCAAAGAGGAAATTGCTTATGGGAAAGAGGATATTATGATAATTAATTACACTTGAACAAATACCTGGCCATCGGGTGACATTGCAAGGTACAACACCCTCATCGTGTGTCCAGTTAGAGTAGCAACCTTCCCCATTGATGGATACTTCCACACCATAATCTGGTTCTGGGAATACCCATGCGTGCTCACAAGTTCATTTACGTTTTTACTCCATGCCAGATTGCAAACCTGAGAAAGAATTTGACAAAATTCATCAAGTTTTAGCTGAGGGAAACAGCTCCCATCATATCAGTTCTTTACAAGCAGCATAAGCAATCAAAACCTGGCTTCCAGTGTCGACAGACTCCAACTGGTGGCCATTTGCAGTATTCCAGAATCGAATGCATCGGTCCGCAGTTCCCCCACCGGATGCAAGAAGGCCACTCTGGTGCGGCGACCAGGCGATCGCCTTAACTGCAGCCGTGTGCTCCGTCAGTCTCAAAACAGGCTGCTGCGAATGCTGGTTCCATACCAACAGCTGTTGATACCACAACAAAAGCTTTGTTATTAAATGTTCGCAAAGGAAGAGGCTTTTCTTTGCAGGATGGATATCATATCTATATCTACCTGATTGTCATTTCCACCGGAGGCCAGCTCTCTGTCATCGTTTGACCATTTTAACCCACATACCTACACAGGGGATTGATTTAAAAGAATCCATAAGCTTTTAACGTTGTTACAAAGGTAACTGTGATTTAGCCTCAGTTATTAAGTTCCCACCTCAGATTTATGGCCTACGAGCTTGTTCACAAACTCACTAGAAACGCGTAGGTCATGTTGAAGAATATTACGGTCTCTGCTTCCAGATGCTAATATCCTAGAATTCCATGCCAACACTCCTGTTCTTGTTTGATGCCCTCCCATGGTTCTAACTTTCTTGCACTGACTCCCATCCCATATCTATTAATCACATACAACAACAGAAAAAGAAAAGGAAACAAACATTTTAGAACTGAAACATGAACTCAATTTCCAATCTTTATGTTCTATTGTATTGTGTTACCTGGACTTGGCCAAGATTTGTACCAATCGATATGTAGGAACCCTCTCTGGTCCATTGAACTGAGCACACACCATCATTGGGTCCCAAATCGCATAACTTAGTGACCTGAAAATGGGATAAACACACACACCCATTTGTTTGAATTCGAATAGGAGTTGATCAATGAGGTGTTTGGTAAATTGGTGGTAGAGAATTTACCTTGCAGTTTGATGCACTCCATAAGTAAACGCAAGTTCCAAGTCCCACGGCCAACACATTCTGTGAGGACCAATCTACAAGATTCAAGTAGAAGTCATCTTGAAGCGAGGGAGCATCAAGAACCTGCAATAACAGAATCAAGGACTCAGCTGACTACACACACAGGAAACAGAGTTCAAGACGAGAAGGTTAGAATTGAGAAGAGAGAAGAGACCTTATGTGGGGTCTTGGGGACTTTCCGAGGCGGCTTCGGAGGGGTCGAGATTTCGGAAGGAAAAGCGGGATCTTGGCTGAAAATGGAAGGGGAATAAGGAGAATTAGGGGCGGAGTGATCGGTCTTGAACCTGAGCATGTTCTTGCTGGGACTACTCATTGGGGAGCCTTGGCCTTGGGAACCTGCAGCAGGAGAAAAAGAAGCAAAATCAGACCCAAAAAGCTCGGATTTCAACAACCTGGAATACGCCTCGTTAGCCCCTTCCTTCACAGGGGAAGCCTTTTCATTCAGCCCAAATGTGTGCAGCCTGGAAGAGGATCTACAGGGAATGAATCTGTCGCTGCAAGTAGAGGTTTTGGAAGGCGAGGAGAGGCTCGATATCGCCCGAAAAGAACCCGAAAACGTCTCGAGCCGAAGCGACCTTTGGGTCATTCCAGCTGGGAGATTGAGCCCACTTTTTGTTTGAGGTGAATCCATATGATCCTATTCTTCTTTCTTCTTCAAATCTGAGAAAGAAAATCGCTTTCCGGATCTCGCACAAGAATAAAAATATCAAATCAATGCAACAGAGAAAACTGATACAAGTCCTCTCTGTTTCTTTCTCTCTTCTTTGCCGATCACTGGTCACTGGCGAAGAGGTAACGGTCAAGAAGCGGGCTGAAATATAAAGGAGAAACACAAAAGGAGCGTTTTTTTTCAAAATTTCTGGCTTGTTTGGAAAGTTCTGCATTGCAACGGTCATGTGTGTAAAAATAAATATTAAAAAAAAAAACCAAGATCTCCCTCCCTTAGCTGGCGGGTAGGGTTTGTACCTCGTTAACTTGAATTTGGACCGGATTGGATCATGATCTGATCCGGCCCAGAAAGCAACTTCTAAGCCCACTGTCGAAGCCCGATTTAAAATCTCCCAAGGGCTCCACATATCGAATGCATTACAATTCATCCCACCATTAATTTTGGCGGGAAAGAAACATGTGGTTCCGATTCAAACGCTCCCACACCCACCCAACCCCAACTTGGAGATGGCCCACCTTTTTTTTCTTATATATTATACCGTGCATATAAAGTCATTAATTATTCAAATATAAATTAATATAATTTATAGTATAGTTTGTTTAATATGGGGTGCTAGGGGTTAGGATGTTGCAAGATGTCAGGACACCGGTTGGAAAATTTCGATGACTTGTTTGACCAACACCGAGGAAGAAACCAATTTACAAGCTGACGAAATATAACAATCCACTAAAGAGTGGCTACTTCCGTTATTCAAATATTGAACTCCTATTCTCGCCATGACACACCCCACTAAGAATTTTTGGACTTGAGTTACAAGTTACATATATTTTTTTTCCAAAGGAAGGTAGGTACATATATTTTGTAAATAATACATATGCTTATTTAAAATTTCCCTAATTTTTTGTTGCTCCATATAGATCTTTCAAATCATCATCTTGTAATTGAAAGTATATACTTTAAGCTATATTCTCAATGTTGTTTTGTTTCTGAAATCTAAAGTACTAACAGAAATAGAGAAAACAATCCATTTTTTTTAGCTCATGCAATGCAACACTAGAGAGAAAAACAAGGGCAAAATGTTAACTCATAGCAAACTAATAATTGTTGTTTCTTTTTAACGAAAATTAAATTACAATTTGATTGTAATTATGAATAAGATCTCCTATTGATGAATTTGAAAATAAGCGGACATGGATAACTAAAAGTGTTCTCAAAATAGTAGAATTTTTTTATTGGAAGAAGGCTTCACTAATACAAAGCTATATAGATTAGAAGCGTGAACAATTAGTATAATAAATAATAGAAAAGACAATATAATTGAGTAGATCAACAACTCCTTACTAACTCTAAACTGTAGTTGAAGAAGGCAATTACCTCTCAATTGTAGCTTCAGATGAACAATTAAGCGGAAGTATATCATGTGATAACCAACTCAAGACTATTACCACTCGTAGTTTGAGTTCAATAGTAAATCATCTCTTTCTTCTTATAAACAAACAAACAAACAAAAATTGATAATCAATTAAACAGCAAAGCCGAATTTCTCTGTAAAAAGAAAAAAGAAAAGAAAGATTGATGGGATAGGCGGGCCATAGTGCGGCCCATTAAAGGTGAAAATGGGCCAAATAAGCAAAGCCCAGCAAGAAGAGGATAAGTTGAAAGTGTGAGAAGAACGAGAAGTTTTGAGTTGGTTGATATGCAGTGAGAGGTCTGAAGCAAATAAGTTGAAGAGGAAGTCACGCACTCCCAAGCCACGGAGATGGCGGAACTTGAAAGTTGAAAGATTGACAGACTTTTTCTCCGATGATATACCATTCGCCTGGCCGTCATTAAATCACATCACATATTAATTCATCCGACACCCTTGGAATTACCAATTCCCTTTTTTCTTTCAATCACGAAATACGTCATTACATTATTCCTTGGACCTTTTTCTTAAAAATTTTTTTTTACCTCCAATCCAATTTAGTATCTATAGTTTTCACCTCTTTTTACGTGATATTACTTATGAATATAATTGGTCAAGTTTAACCAAATTATCGTTGGGATCATGGAATCAGAATAGAAGGAAGATTTGCTACATGGCTCCTTGGTCGAGAGAACAGTGTTGAGATGCTATGCAGAACGTCTCAACGCTATCGCAAGTAAGAAGAAAACGTGGAGAGGCGTGCAGGCGTTCACGCTATCAAGTCGTAGCGTTGAGATGTTATTGTTAGCTTCTCAACGCTATAGCGCATAGTTCTTTATAGACCTTTTAGCTTAGGTTTTGTGTGTTGTGTTGTTCCACGAACATAGAATTCATGACGACTAAGAGGCACAAAATAGAGCGTGCAACGGCCGTGTATTAGCATAGCAGAAGGGACAGAGTTCTAGGATTGTAGTACGTTGTCGGCAACTTGTTTTGGTGAGTATTGGTGAAGCTTTTCATTCCAATCTAGAGAGAGTATTGAGAGATTTGTATGCTGCATTATTGTCAAATCATGGTAGAATTCGTACATAGGTGAAAACTGGACTGGACGTAGTCATAGTAGCTAGGGTTTCATTGCATTATAACCACAATCAAACTATGAAAGCTAAAATGGATGATTGTCGAGATGAAGAGAGAGAGACGTTGAAAATTGGTATTGGTAAGGCAACAACCTGATATGATAATAGATGAGAGAGAGAGAGAGAGAGAAGAAAGGACCAAAAATGGGAAAGTTAATGGCCGAAGAGCAAGAGTCCCACATACACACAACACACATAGCATATAGCGGAGTTGGTGTGAACCATATATCATTCCTTCCAACTAAAGCAAAACCCCTTTCTTCAGCTTCTTTCTTTTTCTCTACTCTCTCGATGGGATGTCATTTCTTTCTAACCAAACACAACTACCAATTAATTTCTTTATTTGTATCTACAAACTATCATCATAACACTTTTATATCTCTGTGTCATTTTTATATTTTCCATTAGTCAAACTCCTATAGTCTTTATATCCCCCATTTTGCTTTCTTTTTCACTATATTCTAATGCTAGGTTTAGATAATCAACATATAGTACTCCTATTTCTTATATACTTAACATAACCCTTGTTCGTTATTCAAAGAGACTCTCGATGTCGAGAACAAATTTCATTTTGGAGTTGGAGAAAATATTATTTTTTTAAAATTTCAATGCATGCTACTACCGTCCTTGCCTAATTTGGGAGACTTTTCAAATATTTATTCTCCGACATGAGACGACGATTAAAGGTAAGAAAGTTATTTTTCAAAGATCTTTTATGACGATGAACAAAGATCACCCAGGCATCGTTGTTTCCTACTCGAGAGTGAAAGAGTAAGAGAACAAAATGAGAAATAAAGAAGGAAAATACTTAGCTTCTTAATCGTAACATGAATTTTGTCCTTGCCACCCTTAAATATTTCACAACTAAGGAGAGAAATGCAAACTTAGTGACTTTTTATAAAATTTAATTTGTCAATTTTCAACGGGCAAGGACAAAATTTGTTCCTTCCTATCAAGGAACCAAGGATTTTCCATATAGAAAATGGGTGGAAATTATTATCAAATAATTAATAGGAAATAACATCTATGGTTCCCAAATAATAGTATATATTCACCTCTCAATATTTTGTTTTTATTAATGATTTATCTTCTTTTTCTGAAAAATACAATTTAAGTTTTGTGTATATTTTTAAAAGCACGACATGTTGTACATCAAGATTTTAGAAAGAAATAAGTTATTTTATTTTTTCATTACACAAAATATCGATACTAAAAAAAAAAAAGGGAAAACAAAAGAAGCTATCGAAAAACGATTACACTTTTTCTTTAGGTGGTAGGAATATCTTTATAAAATAATATTCTAATATGTATATCTTCATAGTACTTAATATATATTATACAAATTCAGTGAAGTATTAATGTTCATTTTATACTAAGAAATAAAATCATATCTTATAATGGTTTTGAATCTTTCGGTAAGGCTCATGGTATCCCTTGGGTGAAATTTGAATTCATATTTCTACCTCACTTTTCAATCTCGTCTTTAGTATTTAAAATTCTCAAACAAAATTTTTGAAATAAAACTTTAAAAAAGTGAATAACAATAGCATATGACATGACAGATTCCTTTGACAAAACTTTATCCACATTTCTTTTCTTTTTAATTAAGTGAAATATAGGGTGTCATATAATAATACTCCACCAAGTGAGCTTTTAATGAAATATGACCCGATAAAAATTTATCGATAAGTAATATCTAAGAAAATATTAGTTCACATAGAAATAACATCTTCTTAAAATGCTACGTCACTATTTTACTCTTCAATTTAAAGATGGCCACGGAATAGTTTACTTTAAAGTTTTAAGATATTGATTTTTAATCTAATTTGCTGGTCATTACAGTCAGCAAACATCTATTTCTCTTCTTAAAGTTGAAAGTTCAAATACCCTACATTTGTCGTAATAGAAGAACATTTATAATCAAGTAATTAATGACAGCCAAATAAATGGACGACACTTCTAAATGACAAGCTTCTACTTCTATTTACATATACACATAACTCAATAAGAGAGAGACGATAGGGAAGGAATATATGGGAATACTTAGATCACATATATGCACCATATCAAAGGAGATATAACATAAACAGCTTAAATGGGCATTTGGGTATCATATCAAAAGTCAAATTTCAAAATTTTCTTTTACAAGCAGCACTTTGAAATGCTTTTGTAAAAAGCTTCATCCCAAAACATTCCCATATGTTGTTAAAACTTCAAAACTCGAAAAACCCACAAACATTTTGAAGGTCTTAAACCGAAATAATTCAACCACACTTTATACAAAACCCCTCATAAACTGTGGTTAATTAAAGAGTAAAAAAGAAAAGAAATGAGGAAGGCCACCAAATTTTAGTACTGTACCTTTTTGCTTCATGGGTGGGTCAGGGTCAGGGTCAGGGTCATGTCAATTCGGAGCCGTCCCCCCCTCTCAAAGGACGCACACAAAACAACTCAAAAACTATTCCCCCAACTCTCTCTTTAATCTCTTCCACAATCAAAATATGCATAATTAGATGAATGAGTATTATGAAGGCCCAATTTACCAATCAAAAAGAAGACATCCCAAGATCTGAAAGATTAATTTGGTTTTATGTTGTATTGACATGTGTGGAAAGAAAGAAGTGGTCAGAGAGGATTAAAGGTTTTGGTAAATCTGGTACCTAGGATTACGATGGCTAACTGTTCTAGTTGTAGGTACACCATTTATTCTCTCTCTTATTAATTAGAATTTTTACAACCCCTTCCCTTTGCTTTCTTCATCACCTCCATATGCCAATGCCAAACTCTATATATACATATTTCCTAAACACCATTTCATTTATCTTCACTTCTCTTCAAGCTAAGCCTGCTCTCCCCTAGCTCCCTCCATTTCATTTTCTCTCCTCCCCCTCTGCCCTCAAAATGCTTTCTTTTTTTCTTCTCCTGTTTTATTGGTTCATAATCTTGGCCGCGACCGATCCTCTGGAGAATCGTCAGCCATTGTTTGCTGTTGCTGCATCTTCAAGATTCACAGGCTTTATTGGGTGTTCTTGTTGGGGTGTTGGTGTTTTTAACTCAACTCCAATGGTCCCCTTTGGTATTATGAGAATCTTGATGATGCTGCAGCGGCAATAAATGGCTCTCTCACTTTCTTGTGGTGTAATATACTGTGGATATATCCTTCTGATTTGAGATCTTAATTTTATCATGTTATAATGTAATCAACTTCATTAAATTCATTTGGGTATTTTGTATAAGTGAAAAAGTTTATAGATTTTTGTGAGGAAAAGAGGAGGAAAAGATGTTGTGCATGATACAAGTGGTAAAACTATGTAATGTCTGTGGTTCTATTTTGAGTGCTTTATTTTTTTTTTGGTTTACTTTTGGAAAGGGTTTTCTTAGGACACATGTCCAGAATTTTTAATTATCTTTCTGATGGGAGCTAGGGCCTTGGTCCCAGATATGTCTGTACTTGGCTTACAATTTTGGTACCATTAATTTGATTTTATTGATTTGGGGTGCCTTTTTTAATTGGTGGATGGCTTTTGTTTTGGGGGTTTCCCCAAGATATATCTTCTGTTTCAGTTTCTTACCTCCATCATCATCATCATCAGCTCAGCTGCTTTATGTTTTGATTTGTTAATGGTGTTGGATAACTGTAAGGCTTTTCAGATCAAAGGTACCATCATTCCTTCCACAGTGTTTCCTCTGATCTCTTTCAAGCCATAATGTGTGCAGACATTTGTGTGGTCTCTGCTCATTTATCTTAAATTTGTCCAAAATGGCAACAGGATTTTGTCTCTTTTTTTTTCCTAGAGGAAGGTAAATATAAATCTTTCTACAATCTTTTACCTTTTTAATTTTTCGAAATAGAGCTTGTTGCTTACCAACACACGGCTCGAATTTAAGACCTCAAAGTAGAGGGTACCTCAATACCTAAGCACTTGCCACTGTACCGTACATTTGTGGTATATTTTACGGTTGGGGTTAAGTGGTTGATTCCATTTTAAGAAAAATTATTAGAGGAGGGTAGCTGCATTTTTCCCATTTTAGGGTTTGGGCAATTAGTTTCTGCAAAAACTGGAGCAACAGAAGTAAAGAGGATGATGTGTGATCTATGGGGAGTAAGTTCTATAGGCTACAGTGGACCCAACTGAAGAAATTAAAAACTTCATGAATAAAGCCTTTGAGTTTCTGCAAAAATGGTGTAATCTGAGCTGTTCTTTCTGTTCTTCCACTGAAATGATTATTCATATAACATCAGTTCTCGATTAATAAAACTAATAAGAGATTTAACTTTTTCAACTTTTTAAACTTCTTTAATTTCCAGTACAAAAGGCCCATTTACCTATAATCTTAAGTGGAGAGAGATTGTTCTTATTTTCAACCTAATTGAACCCTGCAATAATAACACTAATAATATTAATTGTCTGGAACGTGAAATGATTGGCTACTTGTTATTACATCATTCAATTACTGTAAAGTAGTTCTTGCTTCCCACTTCATCCTATTATTTTGTTCTACTAATCTAAATATACTGGTTAACAGAGTGAAACTAAAGTTCCATTAAATTGGACCAACTTTGAATTAATTATGAGGATACACAACTTTCTTTCTTCTTCTTCTTTTTTTTTTTTTGAAAAGTTTCATTATATATGTACTACATAGGGTTTTGAGCTGTTGATTAAAAAGTTCTCTTTAAATATTTCAAAATTCTTGAACTTGCAAAACTAAATTAAGCGCATAATAGAAGAATAAAGTCTGTTTGAATAGTTAAAGAATTCGAGAACGATATCTTTATGGAATACTTTCATTCATTACGTTGTATGATTGCGTGCGTTTGCGCATAGATTAATCCGTTTCAAGCTTTTGAAACTGTTGTTTGGAGATTCTTTTTAACTATATAGCAATTTTTGACCCGAAGGGATATCTTGGATGACTTGAGACCTTAAGGAATATCCTTTACATAACAGATATAGAGACAGTGCGCAAAGGACCGCTTGACTCCTGGGTTATAAATTATATAAATTGTGCTGCATCAACCTTTATAATTTCAAATTAAGCTAACTATATTGCGATTGTAGATTTAGGAAGGAGTATTTTTCTATTATTTAAGTCATGTTTATTTCAATATGTAATCACTTTGCAGGTGTGTGTAATCTCATTCTTCTCCTAAAACCTATTATCTATCTCAATCTTATTTCTTATTCCATGTCCACACACCTTTTATAATTATTACTTTACGACTTTTACCATGCCCTTTTACTTTTTAATTAATTGTTTTACATTTTTATTATTTATTTTTTTATTTACACCACTATTAATTTTTCTTTTAATAAAAACACATGTGATTTCATACAATTTTCTACTTAATTTTTAATTAATTAATTTTACTTTATTATTATTAATTAATATCAATACATTTTTGAAAATATGAACTTTATTTTTTGGAAAAATTCCAAACAATACAATTTAATAACATTTTATATTAAATCATGGTTGTTCTAATAAAATTTTATAATTTTAGTTGATGTAATTTATTTTAATTATTTATTATTTGTTAATATTAAATAAGTTTTTATAACATTAAAATTTATTATTATTTTAATTAAAAAAGATTAATACAGTAATACATTTATGATTAGTTACAAATAGGTCAGAGGTATATGTAAACACAGGCCATAGTTGTACATATTCACAGCCATTGTTTTATTTTAAAATAATATTTTGAATATAACAATAAAATATTTGACAACTAAAAAGTTGGATCTACGTACACCCTTTCAGTCTCCAGGTTAAAACAAAGTTCCAGTCAGATGAGACGGACAAAAAGACATCTAAATTAGTAAAGTCTTCGTCATTATAAGCTTAAAAAGCTGTAATATATAGCATAATATAATCAACTGGTCTACCCTGTAATAGGTTTCAGGACCTTGGGAATATTTAATAATTACACACCCAGAATATCTATACATATCTTGTCTAACCTAACGATTTCATCAAATCTACGTGCTTTATTAATTCACTATCATATATAAGATTTTCAGTTGCATATGACTTTGTTGAATTCGTTTAAAAAAAAAAAAGTAAAAAGTAATAGCAAAATTTAATTCAAAAAAATCGAACTTAACCTGAACAAAACCAATTAAAATCAACTCAGTCATAATATGACTATGATGGCAGGTACAAGTCGATAAATTGTTCAGATTTTAACCAAAGATTTAGATATTTGACGCTTAATTTTTTCTTGCATGGAACTAATGACAAAGAATTTTGTACCCTGAACTTTGCCCGTAATGTTTCAAAGATATTTTTAATAGAAATTTGCACCCTAGTACCCCCAAGTATCCTCACAATAGAGAGATATTGTCCACTTTGGATATAAATCTCAAAAAGTCTCGTAACAATGGAGATGATCGTCATCATCTATCATACCATAATACTATAGGTCACTTCCTTCCCTTATGTCAATTGTCACACCTTTAGATTCTGAAATGTAAACTTTCTATCAAAATATATTAACAAATATTTGCTAAAAGATGTACTCTTTAACATCTATGAATTAAATTATATAAATGACAGATATATATATGATGTAGTTAGAATGATAGTGTGGCCTGGGGTCCGTGGCCCTCTTGTGCAGATGTAGGGAAGGACGTCGGCCCCGGTTACTGTACATGCATGCATGAGCATTCAGCATTCAGAATCAAAGCCTCTTTTTTTCACAAAATTATTAATTCCGTTACTTTACTTTCACAATATTTCAATTTCTTGTGGCTCTTCTGATCTGATCTGATCGGCAAAATGATGACTGCCAATTGCCAAGCATATAGCCTACAGTCCCAGTCGTGTTTCCTCAAAATCAGACTCTTTGCTCCCATTCCATCCATCTTGTAATTGAATTTGTATAGTTATAGCTAGTTACGTTGGAATATATTATATTATATTAATGGGATTGTTCTAATTTGGATGTGTATATTATGAAGAGTTGTGAATTATTGTACGTTGGCACAAGAAGAGTCAGTGAATAAATTAAAGGGTGGTAATGGTACGACTGCACCCATGTACTAATCCTCTGCTCTTTGGGGCATCTCTGTGTGAGTTTGTGAGCCTATTTACTCACCTTTCTGCCATTGGATTCCACAATTTTTAAACCCATTTCAGGTGGTTTTTATTAGTTTTACTTTTACGGATCCTCCCTCACTAACCATTTCTCTCATCTCATTATTGTACCTCTCTTTTTTTCATCACTTCTTCTATTCTATTCTATATATCCACCCCTACTACTACTATTGCTACTACTCTCTTCAATTACCTTGACAACCCTTTCACCTAATCCCTCCCTTTTCCTTTCTCTTCATTATTCTAACTAATCTCTAAAGCCTTTTTTGTCTTCTCAAGTTGTATAGACAATCATGTATTGTTAAGGACCACAATCCACTTTTAGAAATAACCCTTCTGGCTTGACTTTTGGTTTCACGCGATAGACCACCACCAACTGTTGGGAATGTCAAAAGAAAAATGTATTTTACGAGTATTTTATTTTATTTTATTTTTGAAATAAAGCAAAATAACTATAGATTTAGAAGTTACGTTTTAAATTAATTTTTGTTTAACGTTATATATTTTTGTCTTTTCCTCTATTATTTTATACCTCGATGGGTTACTTGTGAAGTAATCGGAAGAGGAAAAGGTTTTACTCCATTGGTTTTTAACAAAAAAATATTTTGAGCTTCGTTTTCAATTGTTGAACGAACGATTTAACACCATGGTCGTGTCGAAATTGTTTTCAAAAGCAATGGATTTCTTCCACAATACAACAACTCTCTTTTCACCTAAATCTCCTTCTGTTGCAACACCAACTTTTGTATGCACTGGTAACATACATATCCCCAAACATATTATGGCATGTAAAACGTTAGGAGGGAGTTCAAAAATAGAAAGGAAGAAAGTCAAAGGAGAAGTTGTGAAATATGGGTAAGCCGTAGGGAGAAAGCATAAATTGGTAGAGTTTCCATTTGAAGTAAAGGTAGGGGATAGTAAATGCAAAAGGCAAGTAGAGGGATTCAAAAAATGTGCAAATAAATGGTATGGGAAGCGAAATTTCTGGCTGTCTTGTGTTTTGACAAATGATTTAAATGATTTCTGAGCTACAAAGACACACATAGATGATACAAGGTGGGTGTAGGGATTGAAAGAGAGGTTAAGATTCTTACATGGAAAAACAAATGGCGTATTGGCGTAAATATGATGATGAATTAGGCTTTTGGCATTGGATTTCATTCATTGAGAAGGAAAGAAAAAGAAGGTGAAAATGGTACGTAGAGCCCCCACTCCACTATGAAATATCATCGAGGAGACTTTGCAGTTTGCAGTGCCACCCCACACTACACTTCCCTTTTCGTATTCCAACTTGTTCTTCAAAACACTCACCATTTCGATCATTCACTGACCACTGCCACTCTCTCGTAACTCTTTCACCTCTTCGTTTATCTAAATCACGGTATTAAATTTTCATCGACATGACCACGTTTTCATATATGTCTAAGATTTTGACGTCGAAACGAGTAATGAATCGATATTTATATAGTGAAATATAGAAACAATAATGAAAATGTGTAATGCCAAACTGGGAGAGAATTTAAATAACGGTATTATTGAGAGGCAGACTTGTTGAATCACTTTTCAAGTACAACGAATACTAATATATCTATTATTCTAAGCTATTCTTCTAACTATCAAATGCATTTTTTTTAATTCATCTTACCAGTACTATCCAAAGATGTAGTCATATATTGTGTTAATTCCAACATGCATGGCTTAAGCTTTATTAGTGAATCTATTTAGTATCCAAACTAAAAAAAATATTTTTTATTACATCTTTGAACTTTTCCATCTTGATTTTGAACAAGTTCATGTTATTAATATTATCATTTAACTATTGACATGATATATTGAATGAAATAATTAGTGATAATTAATTATCATGATGTGAAATAGGGAGAGTAGGTCGACTTAAAAAAATAATTATGGTAGGTGTGCAAAGAAAATCAATGAGAAGTGGAGGCAATACATTTCAAATTGATTTTTTTTTTGTTATCCTTATTTTATTAAACTAGAGCTTATTTTCTTGTGATGCCACGATGTGGCAAATTATCACACCCGTTCACCCAAATCCAATTAATGAGTCACATTTATATTTTAGTAATGATGTCAACCAAATAAATTTCATAAAATCAAAACTAAATAAGCGTTAAAAGCGAGCATAGCACCGTGGTAATTGGTATATATATATCTCAAATCAAGAGGTTGTGAGTTTGATCTCGGTACTAAAAAAAAAAGCAAACAAAGTTACATTTTTTAAGATTGGAGGTACCATTTTTCACCCACATTTGTTGAATGAAAAAAAGAAATGAATAACAGCTTACCTAAACATAGCTTAACGTGTAAGACACCTATGTTCGATCAGAATATCACAACATAAATCTAGCTCACGAGCAGAATATGCATATACTAATAACTTCTTTCACATGTTCAAATTTCAACCCTCCATATTTATTATACTAAAAAAATTGAGATGCTTAGGTGAGTACACTTTTTAATGATAGTAAGTAGCAAACCAGCTCTAACACCCGAGGTCAAGGATTTGAACTAAGATTCAAAATTCGGATTTGACAATTGATTGACCTGCCATTCCCCTAGGACCAACCTTGTTAATATAAGTAATAACTATCAATTTTTTTTAAGTATTTCAACCATGTTTCCATATTTTATAATTCCTCTCATTTGTACATGGTATCGATTCATCCATATACCTCTTCTCTACTTGGATGTCACACAGGCAAAACACTAAAACTAAATCCATCGGAAAAAAAAAGGAAGTTAGGGAATGGAAAATTGTAAGAGAATAAGGCAGATGGACGTACGAGGGGACATGTGTGTGGCTCCCACTCCTTCAAACCATCACGAGACAACTTAACATTACAATGCTTTTATACATATTTATGACGACAAACACACACAATTAAAAAAAAAAACTCTATTTGATTTTCATTCTTTAATTTGAATAATATATCTCCCTTTAAACTCCTTCATTTTCACCCCTCTCTCTCTAATCAAGTCAAGATCAAGATTATCTTTACAAAACATGTGAATCCTCCTCATAAAAACCACCCATTAATCTTTAAACCCACCACTGACCACTCTTTGATCCCTACTACAATACAATACAATACAATACAAACAGCCAAAACTTATAAACAACCCCCAAAAGTGGCAATAAAAAAATATAGTGTGGATCAGAAGTCAGAATTGTGAGGCAGAGGGCCTGTCAAAGTGTCAATTTTTGGTGCAGCCCCCACTTGATCATAATGCTCATACAGTACGCAACAAATCCTCCAACCCCATTTAATTTTAATGCCCTAATAGATACTAATAGTAAATAATACTGTAATACGTAAATATCCCCCTCTTCTTCTCTTCTACTTATAGATATAAACAGGCTCCATTTTGTTCTCTCTCTCTAGTTAGAAGTTAGAACACAGGCTCAGGCTCAGGCTCAGGCTTCCTCACAAAATCTCTATAAATACTTAACTTATAACATTGCCCTCCACATCCATTCCTCACTGATCTCTACTCTTTCCTTTGATGCCTAAAACAGTAAAATAACACAGCCACTGGTTGCGGTTGCAGTATCATTAAGATTCACAACTCCTCCAATTCCATGGATATCATTGAGAATCTTGATGATGCTGCAGCCGCAATAAATGGCTTATGCCCTACATTATTACATTATTCTTCTTTCTACTTCCAACTTCTTTCTTTAATATGTGCTTACTTGGAATTAATACCAAATTGTTCAGGAAATGTACTTATCTCCAAGGGCGGCTGCGGCTGCGGCAGCGCCTGGGTTCTTCTTTTATTATATTTTTTGTGTTTATTTCTCTGCATTCTGACTCTCACACCGATTTGTGTTTGATGTACTGTCTGTACTAGGTTGCGAAAGGGCCATTTTCTTGGATTAGTTTTAATTATCAATCTCACTGGCTGCTGCCTATGAAGGTTGATTTTTACCAATTTTTTTTAAATATGTTGCTTTCTTCAGGAAGATGAATGTACATGTACTAAACTATTAGTTATGAAATATAGGCTTTTTCTTTCAT
>NW_019104493.1:2056480-2070034 GCF_001995035.1 Momordica charantia
AATTTCTGAATGCTTTGTTATTTTCTGCGTTCGCCTTTCCCATGCTAATCATGTTGTTGTTTCCCCCTGAGTCTGGTTCTGAAACTGCCATTCGAGCCGAGAGAGATATACACTGTTTTTTGGCAGAATCAGATTATTAAAGGGTTTCACTGTATTGTATTCTAAATCTTTGGGATGGATTTCTCTAAGAAAACAAAAGCACCAAATTACTTTCCGCTGGATCCATTTTGATTTTTTTGAACTCTGTTGTTGCTTTTGTGGTTGTGGGTCTACTCTAGTACATGGTGTTTTTGATGATTGAAAAGGATGATGGGTCTCTCTCAGATGCTCTCCCTGGTTTCGAGTTTCGACAAACAAAGAGGGGCGATTTGGATTCCTTTCGGTTTCAAGTTTCGAGTTTCAACCATTGCAGCTGAGTATTTTATGGATCTAGTGTGCTATGCTTGTCTGACACCCAACCAATTCCAATTGATTAATCAACTTTGTTCCAATTGTTTAATTACTTCCACAAACACGATCAAATCATATTAAATTATATCACTCTCTTTCAACAACATGGATCAACGTGGGGTGTGGGGGACAACAGAGATCAGCTACCAAGCCCCAAGCCCAAACCACTCCCCACCCACTTCTTTAATATTTTCTTTCTCCCATCCCTCCGTTCCGTGTTCCGTTCAAACTAGTCGATGAAAATTCTCTTAAAGAGATCAAAACAAATTCTAACCAGAAGTTTGAGTGAGCAAATTATTGAAATGATTTTAGATACTTTTCTATTTTTACTTCTATAATCTATTTCTTAGTTCAATAACTATGTTACTCATTGTAATGCAAATTTAAATACGAGGATGTGATATCTTATGTGTCATGCATTTGGTAATTTGTTAGAAAGAATTCAATAACCATCGAAAACATAATTTAATAATTATTAGATGCCATAGTATCAAAGAAAAAAGTGAAAACTGATATTAATTTTGTCTTACATACTACATAGCATTAAATTGAACTATTTATGGTAGTTTTTTGGGAGACAAATAATGGTAGTTTCTTCTGCTGAAAAAATTGAAAATTTAGAATTTAACCAAAAACTGGGGAGCGGCAGTCACTTCACTTCCATAGTAGACAGGTAGCTGGTAAAAGTAATTTGGAGGGGCACGATTTGCAGGAGGGTGGTGCCGAAGTTACTATTTTACCCTCCCACGTTGAGCTGACCTTTTTGACCCTTTGTGGGGACCACTTGGACCTCGCGGTCAGCCGCACATTTCTTTCGTTTATCAAATTTCGCTCTTCTCCTCAATTCAATGCTTGGATCAAATTTAGTGCATAAATTTTATGTTATAAAATATTTGTGTATATTTGATTTTAGTCCTTAAATTTTGTGCTAAACTTTTTTTTTTTATCCTATTTTGGTTTAGTGTTGAATTTTAAAAATATAAGTATTTTTATAATTTTGTCTCTCTTATTTGGATATAATAGTTTTGAGTTGGTATATTAATGTGATAATTTGGATATGTATTGAAGCCGCATAAATTTTTTTTAATTGATTGTAACGTAGAATTCAAATATACATTTTAAAAGTTGATTAAAATTATTAGTTTTTAGAACTGAGAGGATAAAATAGACGTTTTAAAAGTTAGAAGACCAAAATGATTTAAATAGATATTTTGAAAATTTTAAGATCAAAATACCAAAGAGACATATAGAAATAAAAATAAGATTTAAACAAAAAATTAAGGAGGGGTGGGTGCTATGGGTACAATCTGCCATGACATGTGGAGCACTCCCGCCACGCTACATAGAATTAGGCTTGGGTCCCCATTCAATGCCAGAATAAGGCGCCACATGTCATCAGCCCCATTCCTTAAGTAAAGCTCGTCTGACAAGATATCTGCTGACATTTGATGGAAGTATGATTCTACATGTTATAGTATCTTTAAAGCCAGCATTGATTCATCGTCGTGACAGATATGGCTCGGATCTCTAATGCTCGTCTCTCCAAACCACTCTCCAAAATATAAAGAGGAGACAAACCCTTCTAAAATATATGCAAATTATTGCACCAAACTTTTTGCTATCTTGGCTTGAGTTGTAACTTAAATTTTGGAGTGAATTTGGTAGAATACCACACCAATGTTGAGTTATCTCATACAAAAGGTCGACCTCACTATTCAGCATAGTCCAACGAGACTATTCCACCATAGCAAGTCACATCTCTTTCGAAAATCAGCATCTAACGGTAAGAATTTGAACTTTAAACCTTTAAAAAATATTTATAATACATTAATCTGTTTGACAAGTGAACAACAGAAGGTAAACTATTTAATCTTTAATAGAAAAAATAATGTTGTTCCATAGCGAGAAATAGTGGTTGGATGTTTTGTTTAATCTAAGAGATGGACTTTGGTAGCGTTGTTTATTTATGTTTCAAATGAGCAAAATTAGTGGAGAAACTTTAGATTAATTTAAAGAATAGTGGAATTAGAAGTGGTGGCAGTGGTAATTAGGAAAACATAAAACTAAAAAGCATTCAAATAAAACATACACTAAATAAATATCTTTATCTGTTATCGCAAATAAGATTTGGCAAATGATTACCGGATTTTGACTTGGCGTGCAAGTGAGAAGAGGAAGTCCAAAAGCAACCGAAAAGAGAAGAATCTTTCATTCATTTATTTATTTCATTATTATTTTCTAACAAGATTTTGTCTTTTACTTAATCATGAAAATTAATTAAATTAACGCATCATAAAATAATGCACACAAATATGATCCGCTTTTTCTTTCATGATTGGATATTACCTTTAATCGTCTTTTAGACCATTGAAGTCCTTTGGTAGGAAAAAAATCTTCATTTTCTAAGATTCATTTTTTAAGAGAATAGAATAGCTAAAAAAACATCTTGTGCTCAAACTTGCACAAGTGAGTTAGAATTAGGTACAATTCAAAAGGTAAATAATGGTACGCCACCTAATTACTAGTATTAACGAAGATTCTTGCATAAAGTCAGAGTGAATTTAAGTATTTGATAGTTCGACTTAAGTGAGACAAGTACAGTCGACTTACACGAGATTGGAAAGTCGTATGAGTTATAACTATCTAATCATATAAAATTAAAGAGCACATTATCCAGTGAGACAAAAAGCCACCTAGTCAAAATGAATCACGTTCTAATCAAGACAAGATTGGTAAGTCACCGAGCTTATGTGGGTCGTCGTAGCCCAAATAGGTGAGACTAGAAGTCATCTAGCACATGGGGTGCAACTTGACCAAGGTAAGTTAGAGAGAAGTTTATCTTGATGAATCTAAGGTGACGGTTAACTTCCATTTAAGACCTTGAGCATGTGAGCTTGCCTCTAAAGTGAGAGTAGGTGTCTAGTGCTTGGTCTACTTGCACTAATTATCTCAACATCGAAAAATGAATTTAATATGTTTATTTGTATGCATTACCTCTCTAAAAAAGAGTTTCTAATGTGTTAATATGTCTATTTGTATGCATTATTGCATTATAGGCAAATAACATATAATGAAACTAGCTTGGTAAGAGTTGTAGACAAGGAAACGAGAAAAGGAGTTTGATGGAAAAGAATATGAGAAAGTCCTATTTAGTTAACAAACATCGAATTTAGTAGATTTATTTGTATGCGTTAACTCTCTAAAAAAGGAGTTTCTAATGAATGCATTTAGTATGTCTATTTGTATGCATTATTTCATTATATGCAAATAACATATAATGAAAATAGTCTGGTAAGAGCTGTACAAGGAAACGAGAAAATGAATTTGATAGAAAAGAGTTTGAGAAAGTCCTACTTAGTTAACAAACATCGAGTTTAGAGTGAAATCAAGTACCTTCTAGTCTAACCAAATCATTTACTCTAAATACTCAAAAAATGTCAAGGGTCACATTAGAGATCATTTAATTGCTCGATAGCATCAAGAAAACTAAATATTGTATGCAATTCAAGTAGAAAAAGTGCACTTAGTATGTGTTGTTGTAGTCCAGGGCCACCTATATAGCACATTGCATCCCTAAACGCAACCAAAATCCCAAAGTTTTCTTTATTGGAAGAATAAAGTTCGGTTCATAATTAGTTTGAAGAAGTTAATGTTTGAATCATAATAGTTTCTTCTTTTGAAAGAAAATAAAGTATTATACAATTTTAAAATTAGAATAGGTTCACCACTTTATTTCTTATCAAAATAGGTGCTCTCATTTGACCGAAATGATTAGAAATATAAAACTATTGACAAGTTCTGAAAAAAACTCCTCTACGTTTATAAAAGTTTGACCTTTTTTTTAATAGTATCCGTCACTCTTTTACCAAAAAAAAAAAAAAAACATTTATGGTTTAAAGTAAGTTATTTGCTAATTATACCTATATTTGGATGTTTGAAAACATTTAGTGAGATTTTAGCCAAATGTAAAAAAAAAAATTATAAATGAGAACTGAATTCTTAAAGATTTGGAATTTTGTTATTTCAACTTCTTTGACGTTGTTTTTTACCTTTACTTAAAATGCAGATGAGTTTTTAGTTAAATTTTAGAAATAAAAATAAAAATTTAAAACTACTAATTTTAGTTTTGAAAATTTGAGAAGTAAATAAAAAATAAAGAAATACATAAATTTAATATTAAGAATAAAAAAAAAGAAATGATTATCCCTCCCTAATTAGTTATTTGGGTTGGAAAGGTTGGAGAATTGGGATGAAAATAATTAATAAGTAGCCAGAATGATGAAGTGGAAAAGTGGAAGAATTATTTGGGGAGTGAGTTAAAAGAAAAAAAGAAAATGGGTAAAAAATGAGTGAGTAGAAAAAATAATAAAAAGGTAAAAAGGAAGCACGTACGAGATCGTGGAGCACTTGAAAGTGGGCCCCCACTCCATACCCTGTTTGGTACTAAAATCCAAATATTTGATCAACGTGTGGGTCCCACGTCCAATTCTTATCTCTCCATCATCCCTTGGGAAAGAGTGACATCCCATCCAATCCAATCTCTTTTAGTTTTGATAAAAATTATTAAATCTAAAACAATCAATTTTATTTTGGGAAAATATAACAAAACAACGAACAACGAGAAGGGAAGGAAAGAGCATAGCAGCAATTTTTATAAGGCTTGTGGTAACCTTTTTGTTTCTTTTTCTCCATTTTAAAACTTTATTAAAAAATCTAAAAATTTTATAATTAATTATGTTTCCAGACTCTCATAATTTGAAAATATTCTCAAAAGTCTATAAAAATTTTTAAAACTTCCTTATTTATTATAAACATAAATATAAATATATTTGATCATTCTTAAATTCATAAGTTTTGGGTGATGTTATTATATTTTTCTTCATTAAAAGTGAAGAAACAAAAACATTATCAAATAAGTCTTTAATAAAGGAGAAAATTGAGAGGAAGAATTTCGGTGGAAAAAAAATAGAAATAGGATGGTGATTAAGGAGTTAATTAAGTAAAAAAAGTGAGGAAACGGCGGGGTGGGGGCATGTGAGTATGAGGCATGGGGGGTTTGGTGAGAGGTCACATCAATGGCACGCCAGCAAGAATGTGATCATAAAATTTGCATTATTCCATTTCATTACACGCCGTTTCCACACCTCATTGCTCATAAATCTATTCTAATTCTATTTTTTCTAAACTTCAAAAAACCTCAAATTACGAGTGTTCACATCATGACGAGGGGTGCTTTCTGTCCTCACAGAAAATTAATGACCTGAATAGTTTCTCGTTCCACGTAAATATCTAGATACACACCAAGATATAAGTAAAGAATAAATCGTAAAACACAAGAGGACGATACAACAAATTATATTGATTTACCAACTAAGAGCTTCCACTCAGTGGATAATTCATTAATATTATTAAAGATTGAATTACAATAAACTCTCCCCAAAATTATCCATCAGAGGTCCCAACAAAAGTTTATAGCTTCTCACAATCTAACACAATTACTTAGGTACACGAATGAAAAACTCACAATAGAATCAAGATTTAATTACCCTAGATATGTCGATCTTGATATGCTCCAATGCCTCTACCAATAACAAAAGCCTCTATTTCAAAACTACGGCAAAGCTGCTCAAAATTGGCTGAGTAACCCTAAAATTCGAAACTGCAGTGTTTATAAAGTCGATACAGCGCCATGGCGCTATGGACGGACAAAACGCCCGTGCACCCCCATCAGGACAGCACCCTGGCTTGCAGTGCCCCGCTTCACCTGTTTTTCATTATTTCTCCATCCTTACGCGTCCCGACTTGATCCCAACTCATCCTTAGCTCGTTTCGACGTTAGACACATGCACATATACGAGAGATGACAGGATCCCACGTGGAACATGGTAGGATATGGGGTAGGGATAGAGAACGTATTCCTCATCCCTGTTCCTGTTTAAGTAGTGGGAAAAAATCTTCCCATCCCCGCTACGAGAGAGATAAACAAACATAGCTATCCAAATATTTTCAGACATTTTCATAAATTTTCCTACAAAATAAACATGGCTATTTAAAGATGTTAGACATCTGAAATTTCATGCACTAGACGTCTATATTTCTAAAAAAACAAACAGGTCCTTAAAGTAATTTCGTCAATAATGAACTTTAAAGTAACCCAAACATAGTCTAAATCTCTAATATTTTAATTTTGTGTATTATTGGTCTATAAATTTATAGGTCGAGACTAAATTTATAATTTAATATCCTTTGATTTATTAAAGTGGAAAAGGGAAGAGGCGTTGGTTTGCTAAACGGGCTATAGTGTTGGGTTTGTTATCTAATGAAAGTCCACCATTATAAGGCAATGGGCCACCATGGTTTGGTAGAACCGCCCTGCAGCCCAAGTTTGTAATTTAAGTAATAATATTTTCAAATATTAACGTAAATTACTAAATCATTCTTTTTTCTATTACAGTTATATATGTGATTTAAGTAAAAATTTAAGAACCTTTTTTTTCTATTAATTTTAAGAACTTTTAAGTACTCGTTTTGGTTATTGTATTTAAATTTTCATAATGTATTTAATATGATAATATGTCACTTGTTTCAAAATTTAATTAATATTAATCTCATACATCTAGTTTGAGATATAAATTTATAGGTAAGAAAAAATATTGAGTGTCACCTTCAATATACTTCAACTGGTCAAGATACTAATATATGACTAAAAGTTCGTGAGTTTGAATTCTCACCCTATATGTTTTATTAAAAAAGATAAAATATTGAAGTTTAGTGGTAAAGAATAAAAAATATTTAAAGTTTGAAAATCAAAACAAAAAGTTTTGAAAGTATAAATAAAGATGAAGATAATTTAAACACGATTTCAACCCAAGTATCTTTATAACAAAAATAAATAAATAAAATAAAATAAAAATAAGAGGAATTTTAAATTTTATTTTCAAATGAATTTTAATTCTTAAAAATTTATTATACTCCTTGTATTTAGGTATGAGATTTAAAAAGAAAAAAATGCTTGAAAGTTTAGGAGCAAAATAAACATGAACAACAGTTTAAACTTAAAATTCAAGAGAATTTCTAGTTTTTATCCAATTTTAATTTGAAAGTTTCAATTTTACTCGGTTGAACTTTAAGCTTTAAGTGGCAATAAAATGTGATTAAAATTATTTTCATGAACCAAATAAAAATTGACCCAAACGTCAAGTAATAAAAACAAATAGTTCAAGAAATAGTCTTACACTTTTGTCCAACCACAAGAATGCTCATAAGCTATCTACAAACTTAGATTAAAAATGAGTGAGGAGGGTAAAAAAGGAAGAACATTTCTTAAAATTATGGATGGGATTTAATTATTACTCATTCGATTTGATGATTTGAAGGTTGGTACAACATGGGAGTTGATGAGGGAATGATTTGAAAAGAAAGTTTGAAAATGTTTTTGGTTAAAAATGGGAAAGTGATCAATTGGTTGAGTAAAAACTTGGAACTTGAATTGAAATAATTGTGTGGAGCTACCAATACCAATAGCATTACCATTACCATTACCAAACAAATACACAGTCCCACTTGAAAATATGTAGTGTCCTGTCCTAACTCTTAACCACTGGTTGTTCAACCCAATACATCCCTTCCCTCTACCTCCAACCACCAATGCTCTTTCTTCCTCTCTCTCTCTCTCTCTCTCTCAATTTCATTTGGGTCCGACAATTCAACCTTATATCTCGGTTAACCGCGTTAAATTTGGTATGGAAGTTATGCATAAACATAACGCTCGCAACTTCCCTCCAGACCTACCTACTCTTGAAATTCTATCTATCAATTGATAACACTTCGATCTTAATGTATACAAAATTTTGAAAGTAAAAGAGCAATAACCAATTTATTGTTTTCTTATTAGAAGGTAATAAATTACTTTATCTATCAACTATGCTCGGTTTGACTCTTGTAATGGTGCTTAAAATTGGTACGATTGGATTGGGATGAGAAAGGAACAAATTATTTCTTTTTATTTTCATCTTTGGATATTAAAATAAAATTTTCTTATAATTTCATAACAAAATATATTGGGTAAAAGTTATTAAAGTTGATGCGACTCCCACTTTGAAATTTTAACCTCTCACCTCAAATAGTTCATAGTCTTGCTTGCTTTTAATTTCAAAAGGAAAAAAGGGGAGTCTTGTTTTTAGCTCTAATGTTTTTTAATATACTTATCAACTTCTTCTAATTGATTTATTCTAAAAGATTTAATTATATAATTTTTCGAGACTTTTTACATTTAATAAATGTGGAGATGATTGAACCTTAAATAAGTATTTTTTATATGCTCGAAAGGACTCTTTTTGAGGTTTTTACCAAAATAGCATATTTGACTTAAACAATAGTAATATACCAAGCTGTTAAGTATATCAACGTTGTTCTATTTCTAAACTAAGACGAACGAAAAATCGTTCTTCTTTCTTTGCTCTACTCGGGTGAGGACGAAGATTAAAAGTTTTCGCCTTTCCCGCTTTTTACACTTGAAAAGACATGCCTTTGCACACCTGATCGAAATTTCACTTTGTACAAACACTTTAGATTTTCTTTGTAGCAAAACTAAACCAAATAAAAAAGTTTGTTCAAACAGTACCCACTTGGATTTTTTTATTAGGTTCAGTTGAGCCGTTGAGGCAACTTTAAATTTAAATTCCCAAACAAAATTTGGCCGTTGTGGTTGGGTATTGGTCTTCACTGAAATGGGACCCATTTGCCCTTCTTTTTTTTTTTTTAATCTTATTCTATTTCTAAATTTTCATGTTTAAAGTTTTAAACCCTAAATTTCAAACATCTTGAATTTTACCTTAAAATGTTATTTATTTAAGTTATTACCTGCTGAAAGTCAGCATAAGTTGTAGTTCAAGTATCTCATCTATAAATGTCTAGGTAAGTTTTTTATACGTGTTTTTCTTGCATTAATAAATGTCTAGGTAAGTATTTGAAACTACATTTAATTGCTTAAGCCTGTAGTTTTCAAATTGATATTTAAAAATAATAATAAAATAATACGTTGGGAATGTTCTCGTTTCTTGATATTATTAAGAAATCTAAATATTTGACAACTATTTACGTTTTTCGTTTCTCATTTTTAAAAACATTTTCAAAATTGTACAAAAATTTTAAAAACTCGTTCGAACATAAATAAAAATCTTATTTTATCCTTCTTGCATCTATGAATGTTGGATGTCAAGTAATTTTATTTTCCTTTATTAAAAATAAGGGAATAAAATAAAAAATGAAAAGGTTACCCTACCGATTCGAACTCTAATTTTACACTATTAAATATATGAGATAGTTAACTTAGGTAACTATTTTTTCATTCAGGGTTGAAATCAAGAGATCCAAAACAAGTCGAATGTTCAATAAGCAAACTAGTTTAGAAAAATGAAAAATGAAAAAAAGAAGGAAAAGGAAAATTCTTGTAAAGAAAGAGAGACCCCACTTGGGAAATGGAAAACCATTGCAGCCCCATCTTCCTCCTTTTGCCTTTTTTCCTTTATAGTTCTGTACCTGAGTTTCTTTTCTTTCTCTGGTTTGAAATTCAAAATTTGAAAGCTTTCAGTTCCCGACATGACAAAATGATACCCAGAACCAGTTTACAATAATAGAGGAGGAAGAAGCGTTTCCCGAGTTTGGATTCTTTCTTTTGGTTTTGTTTTTGTTCCCTGCAGTTGGAGGTAGCTCCCATGGCAGATTCAGCTTGCCTCATGCAACACCCATTTTCCTACACTTCTGGCTTCCCCAATGAAGCCATGGAGGTCAGTCCCTACCCCATCACACAACCCTCCAATTTTCCCCCAACATTCTCCACACTTCTTCTTTGTAATTTTGTACAATTTGTTTGAATTCGAATTCACTTTCAATCATTGCTTCTCTCTCTGTGTCTTTCTTTTAGGGAAATCATCCCATTCATGCTCTTGGCCAGTCGGTCTCCTTCGGGAGATTCACATCGGAGTCGCTGGCTTGGGAAAAATGGTCCACTTTCTCCCAAAACCGATATGTCGAAGAAGCCGAGAAGTTCTCTCGCCCTGGATCCGTTGCTCAGAAGAAAGCTTTCTTCGAAGCTCACTACAAGAAAGTTGCTGCTCAGAGGGCTGCCGCCTTGCTTGAGCAGGCTAATGCTGCTGCTGCTTCAGACCCTGTCGCTGAAACTGAAACTGAACAAAATGTTCATGAATTTGGCTGCTCTGCTTCTCCGCCGAGCACGATGTCGTCCTCTAATGGCGCCCATCAACAGGAGGTCGAGGTTGCAACTGCACAAGATTTTGTTGCCATTGACAATGGGAATGGCTGCGGTTCTGATCTTAAGGAGGAGAAATCTGAAGGGGCTGATGCAGGCATTGCCCACCAAATGATCGATGCAATTCCCCAGAAGATTGAGTTGAAAATTGAGGTTGAGGGTATTGATTTGAATGGTGTGTTGACTGAAAATGAGTTCAATCAGACACCCCAGATGAAAAAATCCATTTCTAAGGTAATGCAGCTGCTTCTCATTAATGTTGAACTGGGAAACTTGTAGGATGACAAAGGCAAATAGGGGTGGGGGGATTTGAACGATTAGAATGCTATGAGTTTTCTTTTTATACAAATTAGTCCTGAGAAAGCCGGAAAATAAATGTTGATTCTATTGTGTTGTTGCAGAGTTCCCGCCAGAATTTGGAGCAACCGACCACCATTAGCAAGAAAAAAGCAACTTCTTCATCGTCCTCGAAGCTTCCATTGTTTAACAGATCATCTAAGATCCCATCTACACCTGCAAAACCAACTGCTGCCAATTCTTCGTCGTCCTCAAAGATTCCATTGTTTAACAGATCATCTAAGATCCCATCTACACCTGCCAAACCAACTGCTGCAACTTCTTGTCTCAACAATGCAACTCCAAAACAAGTTGCCAGTGCCAACAAATATGTATTGGAGTCTGCAGATAAAAGGAAATCTACTCCTAAATCTCTCAGGATGGCTGTCAATTTTACGCCAATTCGAGAGCTCAATAAGTTTACTTCATCGGTCATAAGAAAGATCGAACGTTCAAAAGTTGGGCCCAGTTATTCCAAACCAGCTAAAGATTGCTCAACTCCTCTTAGGACACCGAATACGGTTGCCACATTTTTCATTTTTGTCTACGAATCTATCTTTTGAAATGGGGATTTTTACTCAATATTTCTTTAATTGTCGGTTGTGTGCACTGTGCAGGCATTGAAGAGTGAGGCCCAAAAGCATCCTTCTGCTACACCCTGGTCAGAAAAGAGAAGGTATAGCTTTTCTCCTGAATCTGCAACTTAAGTTTCATCTTCCAAGTTTTGCAAGTGAAAAGTAACCTCAACTAGTTATCTTTTAGTTTTCATTTTGCCTGGTGATAGCTAATCTAAATTCTTAAGTAATAATTTCAGAAACAAAATGTATTCCCCATTTTCATTCACCCCTTTCAGCTTGAGAACCGAAGAAAGAGCAGCAAGAAGAAAGGAGGCAAGCTTTTGCTGCATTCTTGTCATGTGCCTTTTTCAAATACAATCTCACTCTATGTGTACAAGTGCTAATTTATTGCTTCTTTCTACTTCAATATCTTCAGAAACTCGAAGAGAAGTTCTACACAAATGAACCACAAAAAAAGGTGCAACTTCAAACAAAACTAAAGGTATCTCTTTAAAAATTTTATGTAGTAAACTGTCAAACGACTTATTTACTATGACTTAACGACTAACATTCCTGTAGGAGAAAGCCGAAACAGAAATAACTAAACTTCGTCAAAGCTTCTGCTTCAAAGCCAGGCCATTGCCCGACTTCTACAAGGAGCGAAAAGCTCAGAAGAATGAGGTAAACAAGGGATTTTCCGCTTATTTGGCATAATTTAGAGTAAAATTCCACACATGACGAATTGGTAGAAATAATTCTGTCCCTTTTTTCTTAGTAGGTTTCCACGTCTCATCCCCCGTCACTTGGAAGAAATACCAACCCAAAAACAGGAGAAGCCACAATGTCTCATTCTGGCCATAGGCTTCCAGTTAAAAGCAGCAGAAGCAATAATAAAAACGTGCAGGGAAAGGCTCATTCTCTGTCTTTACAAACTTTAATGTCTGCTCATGAGAACACATCTCCTAATATTCAGCAGTGAAGGTCAAGCAGCATAATCCTTATCAATATTTTCATTTCTGCTGAAGCGTTGAAGCAATTTCCACATATTCATGAGGTAACCAGATCTCGACATCTTAATTACGGTGGATCCATTTTTGTTCTGCTGGTATATCTGTCAATTTTTATGTAAGAAAGCCTTGTTTGATATGAACTACTGTATAAAAATATCAGTATATGTGTAGAGAACATTGATCTGATGGGCTATGAGGTTATCATTATTCATCAGAATTCAACAAAGAGTAGCATCCGAGATTGTCAAAATGGAAAACAGCGAATGGTTAAATGAAAATGATATCCAAAGAACAGAGTTAGATATTAAAAATGTCACCCTCTAATCCTGGTTTTACAGTGAAGTAGTGAATCCACTCTATAAAGTTCAAGTTGAGATTGAACCATTATTCATATCCACATTGATAAAAGTTTATAGAAGCAGAAAAAGTACACAGCCACGAATGGAATGGAAGATGGCTGTTACAGTTAGCCGCCTCTTCGTCTATTAGATTACTTTGTCTTCTTCTACTAAACACCAAGTGTCGTCTCCTTCCACGGCTTCTTCCACAACAAACTCTACTTTACAGTAACTCGTTTCATCTTCATCTTCATCATCCACATGATGATGAATATCTTCGACCCTCGATTCAAAATCTGTTACTTCTAGTGGCTGATCGTCACCATCATCATCGATGAAGCTTGCAGGGTCGTAATTGGCCAGCGGGCAGTCAATGACGAGATGGTGCGACTTGAACTTATGAGATCCCTTGGTTTTATCTTTGGCCTTTTGAACCGGGTGGAACCGGCAGCCGGAGCATCGGGTCTTGCCGCATTTTCCGGTGAACTTGGAGTGGTTGGTAGGCTTGGATGAAACCTTTGCGAAGAGGCCAGCAGTGGGAGGGACATCGAGTTCATTAATCAATCGGGTTTCGGGTCTTGGGTTCCACGGGG